>MU127423.1:330976-375894 GCA_014904945.1 Gyrodon lividus
AATAAAATTAATATAATCATTTACTATTTTAATTAGATATAAATTAGGTTTGATTTTCTATTAATTAATTAATTAATCTTTAATATAAAATTAATAGAATTATTAAGATTATATTAAGTTAGGGAGTGTTAAAGTTCAAATGTCATGTGGCTATGCCATAGCTTATATAATCATGTGACAAAAACTATAAGAGGGCAGTTATTGCCTGGACTCAGCCATTGCCAAAGAGGGGCAAAGAACAACTGAGGAATCCAAAGTGAAAACTAAGTATATATATAGCAGAGTGGGCGGAGAAGCACTCACTAATGATAATCAGGGAATAGGAACAGGAACAAGAGGAATTTTGGGATTAAGTGATGTAAGGAAGTGACAGAGCATCCCTGGAGGTTCAGGAATGATGATGGAATATGATAAGGGTCTGCATGTCTGCACAAGTTCCAGATCAATTCTGAGCAGATACCAAGACTCCGAGTGGTTTCACCTGGCAGCAGAGTGGGGGTAGGAATTCCAGCATTTCAGACATGTGGAGGTGTGGACTCTGACATTCCAGAAATGTAAAGTTAGTTGTTCCAGTTCTGGAGTTCACTGTATTTTTTCACTCCCACTCAAGCGCATTCATAGTTCCATACCTCAAACAAATTTCCAGTGTTGTTCACGAATGAGAGGTTTGTAAGGATGTCTACTACCATGTTATCTGTGGGAACGTAGCAGATGATGGCTTCTCCCTTTCCAACAAGGTCATCTTGGATGAAGTGGTACTTCCACTGGATGTGTTTAGCCTGTGTCTGGAATTGAGGATCACAGCTTAGGATGATAGTGGCATGGTTGTTGCAGTGGAGGACAGTTGGCCCCTTTTGTGGGTGTCTGATCTCTTCAAAGAAGCTCTGAAGCCATGTCAGATGTTATCTGGCAAGACTGAGTCCGATGCACTCTGACTCCATGGTGGAAAGTGTGACCAGGAGATAGCTCTGCAATTACTGAGGAAAAGGAATCTGGAGGTGGAGCGGGAATTGTCCAGGTCCTGAGACCAACCTGCATCAGAGTACCCCTGAAAGTCCATGTCCATAGATACCTCAGAGCCATCAAAGCAGAGTTCCATGTCCTTGGTGGCTTGGATGTACTGGAATACATGTTTCGCTGCTTCCTAGTGCATCTTCCTTGGTGTGGCACTGAACCAGCTGAGTGTTCCAACTGCATATGCAATGTCTGGACATGTTCCGAGCATGAGATACATCAATGAGCCAATGACTGTTAGATAGGAGACTTTCCGGCCTTCAATGACCATCTCCGGAAGGATTTAATCATTTTCTGGATCCACAGCAGAGAGTTGTAAGTTGTGTGCCATCAGAGTCCAGATGGGTTTGCATTTGGTCATTCTGAAACAGTCTAGGATGGTGCAGGAGTATTGGCATTGTGACAAGGAGATACTCCAGAGCTTCCGGTCCCAGTTGATTTTGATTCTGAGGATGTATTTCACTTATCCAAGATCATGCATTTTAAAGGCCACTGAGAGTTTGGCTTTGATAGAGTTCATAAACTGTCTGGAAGAGGCTGCTAGGAGTAGGTCATCCACATACACAACTAGGAAACAAACTTGCCCGTCCTTCTGGAAGACATAAAAGGCACATCTCCACATCAAGGCGAGCAAATCTGAGTTCTCTGAGTTTTTTGTCTAGCATCTTGTTCCAAGTCCACCCGGCTTGCTTAAGTCTGTAGAGTGAGTGCCGGAGTTTCCAGCAATACCTGGGTTGAATAGGGACACCATCTGGAGGAAGTAGGTACAGATCCTCCTCCAATTCTCCATTGAGGTAAGTGGTGGAAACATCCATTTGGTCGAGCTCCAAGTCATGTTTTGCAGCAAGGGTGATAAGGGTCCAGATGGAATCCAGGTTTGCTACAGGGGCAAATACTGCCTGGTAGTTGATTCCTTCTTTTTGAGTGAAACCCTGTGCAATGATGTGGACTTTGTAGCACTCAACATTTCTGGTGTGGTCATGCTTGATATGGAAGATGGGTTTGGAGGTTATCAGAGTGATACCTTTTGGAATGGGGATGGTTTCATACACATGATTGGAATTTAGGTTTAGGAGTTCTTCCTCAACTGCAGACTTCCAGCATTCTGCATCAGGCAATGCATAGGCTTCCCAGATTGTCCCTGGAAGGGATGAATTGGGCTCGGAATTGGCTGCACCTGCAAAGATGAAATCATGCAGGGATTCTGTGAATGCTGTGAATGCTCCTGGGAATTCCAGAGCTTCCATTGCAGGATCTGGTTGTTGCCCACCATGGCATTGAGCCCTGTGTGCGGCATCTTCATTTACAGTCCATTGGTAGTCTCTATTCCAGTCAGCTTGTTGGCATTGCCAATTGCTTCTCTGGACTCCAGCAACAATCTGGGCTGTCACAGGTCTCTCTGGAGATGGAGATTGGGGGCAGATAGGAACAGGAGCAGGAGCAGGAGCTGGGGCAGGCAGCAGATTCATGTCAAGTTGCTGAAAGTGGTGTGTAAGGTTGTCAACAGTGGGACTCAGTGGTCGTTGCTCCTTCAGGCCACCTGGAGGTGCATTGTTGTGCACAGAGATGATTCCGGTCTTGTCAAAGGTGACATGCCAGCTGGAGATGATTGTTTGACGTTTGACGTCCAGGAGCTTGTAGGCTTGTTGGCCATAGGTGTAACCAATCATGATGCACTTTCATCTGTGTGAGCGAAAATTTCCCCTGCATTGTTCCTTTGGTATGTGAGCATAGGCTGGGCAACCAAAGGGGTGGAAAATGGTAGGATTGACACATTTGTGGAATAGTTAGTGTTTGATAGGAGTTTTCTCTGTGGAGTGCAGACGTTGGACTTTGTGTGTTGATGTAGGCAGCTGTGGCCATGGTGTCTGCCCAGAAGGACTCCTCCAGCATGGCATTTGCAAGGAGGGTTAGTATCTGGTTCATCTGCTCCGCTAACCTGTTTTGTTCCAGAGTGTATGAAGCAGAGGTCTCATGTGGGTTCCATCTTTTCGGAGTTGCTCTTGGAAGGCATCATTGATGTATTCCCCTCCTCTGTCACTCCAGATGAAATCTACATAGGCATCAGAACTCCTGTCCAACTTCCATATGGAAGAGTGTTTGGACACCGCCCTTCCAGTGGTTGTAGATCTGGAGTGCTTCCTTCTTGTGTTTCATGAAGTATATCCAAAGAAAGCAGCAGAAGTCGTCTACAATGATAATCCAGTACTTATACCTGCCAAAATACAGTGAACTCCGGAACCGGAACAACAAACTCCGCATTTCTGGAATGTCAGAATGCCTACCCCCGCTCTGCTGCCAGGCAGAACCACTCACAATCGATCCAGAATTTGTGCAGATGTTTGTCACCCTTATTGTATTGCATCATTCTTTACTTGTAATTATTCCCGAGCCTCTGGGGATGCTCTGTCACTTCCTTACATCACTTAATTCCAAATTCCTTTTGTCCCTGATTATCATTAGCGAGCGCTTCTCTGCCCACTCTGTTATATATATATATATATACTTAGTTTTCACTTCGGATTCCTCAGTCATTCTTTGCCCCTCTTTGGCAGTGGCTGAGGTGAGTTTACTTATACCTATTTGCTACTCCTAGCTAATCCCTAGTAGTCTGGGCAATCACTGCCCTCTTATAGTTTTTGTCAATACCCTTCCCAGGATTGAGGAGTTATTGGACCTCCGACATTTGTATGAACTATTTGGAGTGCTTGGGTTGCACAGGGTTCCTCTAGAAGTTCAAAAGGGAGCTTTTTCATCTTTCCAAGGGTGCAGGCCTCACAGAAGGATGGAGTTCCGGTGAGGACATCAATCCCCCAGAGCTGTCCCCACTTGACCATGTGTTCAATCTGTGCTAAAGAGATATGTCCCATGTGTTGATGGAGAAGGTTTATGTCCACTGCAGTGTGCCACTTCCTTTGGGCATTCTGGACTGGTGTTTGTGTGATATAGCCCCTGTTGATGAGTTCCAATGAGAACCAGAGTTCTTCCCTTTTGGATGTAGCATGTGCTAGAGCTGGCTGGAAAGACAGTGGAGAGTCCAGCAGTAGAGAGGCAGTTTACAGAAATTAAGTAAATGTGGAAGTCCAGAATGAGCAGGACATTGGTTAGGACAATTTCATACTTATTTCTGGAGATGGTGGAGAAAAGTGCAATGGTTCTGATTCTGATGGCGGAGGTGGTGGTGTTGTCTCCAAAAGCGACAGGGCGAGGTGGAACCAGTGGGGAGTAAGTCTGGAACCAGGATTGGTGTGGGACCATGTGGGACATAGCTCCAGAATTGATGACAATAGTGTTTCTCCCACTGGCCTTGGGTTCAGATGACAAGTAGGCAAGAACGCGTGCCATTAAAGATTTGGATACACCTTCAGTAACTATGTTTGCAATCTCTGGAGTTTTAGGGGTAACCTCCGGAGTGTCCTTTGTCACATTAGCTTTCTCCTTCTTTTTCTCCCATTTCTTTCCTCCTCCTCCTTTTCTCAGCTCCTTTGTCTAATGCTGATAAGCATAGCAGTCATCGGAGTTGTGTCTGGATTGTTGGTGGTGCTTGCACCAGGTGGCAGAGTTGGGCAGACGAGCAGAGGACTTGTTGGACACTTTGAGGGCAGAGTCCAAGGGTCTGGAAGGGTTTAGGCATGCCTCCTCTGAGGTGATCTAGGTTTCCATGGTGTCAAAGGTGAGTTTGCTGTCTTCAATGGTGTTGACAATGGAGGAGGTGAACACATTCCATTCTGGAGTTTTAGGGAGGGAGTTTAAAAGAACAAAAGCAAAGAGTCTAGTGTTGACTGTAAATTTAATTCTGGTGAGGCAGGCTTCCAAAGTCTGGAGCAATGTGATGTGCTCGGAGATGGCAGAACCTCCAGACCATGCAGAGTTGAATAACTGTTGGAATATGTAGAAGGCGAGGTTTGACACTTGGTGAATAGATAGGAGTGCATCAAAGAGGGCCCTGGCAGTGGTATGCATCTCCATCTTGAGTAAAAGAGCTGATGCTGTCCTGAATGGTTCTGTGCGCTCTCTCATTTTGCTCTATCCATTTCTGAATGTCCTCCACTGTGGCTGTGCTGGAGGTTGTCGGAGTTCTGGATGAGGTAAGGGAAATGGATGAGGAATCAGGAACACTGGGGGATGTGGCAGGAACAGGTACAGTGGTGGTTCCTGGGATGCTGGGAAATGTGGTTGGACAGGTGTCAGTTCCCAGGGCTACAACTAGGACTTTCACTCTCCAAAGTTTTGCCGTGATCTGTAGTTTCCAGATTTGGAAGTTTGAGGGACTGATCAGAGTCGGGCATGTGGGAGTGTCAGCAGAGGCTGTATTGGATGACATGGTAGAAGTTCTGAGGGTCTGGAGTGTGTCCAGATGTGTGCTAAGGGATTTTGTGCAAGAGTTGAGTCATTCTAGAGAGGTTTCCTTTCCACTAGTATGCACTAGTGGGACTCATAACCTGACAAAAACTATAAGAGGGCAGTGATTGCACAGACTACTAGGGATTAGCTAGGAGTAGTAAATAGGTATAAGTAAACTCACCTCAGCTGCTCTCTGGAAGTCCAAGATAGAAATTACCTCCTTTTGTCTTGAAATTAAGGGACAGAACTCATACAGGGGTGCAGCACATAAGCTAAAACCAAAGCCCCTTGCCCCTCCAACCCCCCTCAGGGATTCCTGACCAACTCCGCCCTTCTGTGTGCTCTGGACTATTCAGGAATTTCACGATCAAACCCAGACTTGACAACTATAGTGAGAGGTGACAAAGCCCCAGATGATCTGTTTCATGATCTCCAGGCTGACATCCTTCATGTCCATTATCCAAGCCTTTTCTCCATTTCTAACCATCAAGACTGGATCTACCTTCCCTTTCTTTGTCTTTGTGTTCTTCTTCCATGGTCAAACCTTGGAATTGGATTCATCCTCAGCATTGGGATCAGCTTCAGTCTCACCCCCATCTGACAATCCTGAGTTTCCAAGCTTGGTCTTGGCATACTCCATCCATCTTTGATGAGTTCCCCCCCACCTATTGCATCCCGCTCCATTCCTGATCTCATCATTAATGTCATGTCTATGGCCGGGTTAGCATTCTGTCACATCCTGGAACTTTCCCTACCCATATGACACACTTCCAACCCCTTATGATCAAATCCCTCACCCTGGACTTTACTTTAGAAGGTTTTCACCTCAACCTCATATCCTAATCTCCCAAATCACATATTTCTCATCCCAGACTTTCATACTTCTATCTTGGCTATCTCTTGACATACATTCCTTTCCTTTGACATGCCTTGACACTTATAGTTCCTATCAATAATTCCCTTCCCCATGCTTCACAATTATTGTGCCATCATCCTTAGTTATCATTCCATCATTCTGATGCCATTCCAATCCACCCCTTACTATACTCTGGAAACCTGAAACCCTGACTTGTCTGATATATTTTAACAGTTTTATATCTTCCAAACTCTTCAGTATATAAACCCACCTGTACTCTGTGATATTTCCTTAGTTCAAATATTGACTAAATCCTGTTCTATCCTTTGAAGTCTTTGCTTCACTCTGAAGCCCCTCTCAGTCCTGAAGTTGAACTTAGGATTGTCTTCTGAACCTCTGTCTCAAAATTAAGGGACAGGACTCATACAGGGGCATAGCACATAAGCGGAAGCCAAAGTCCCTTACCCCTCCAACCCCTTACATCTTACCCTGCCCTCAGGACCTTTTGGGAATTCCAGGATTGAACCTGGACTTGACACATTCTGAATACCTTTGGTTGGTGGATTTCAAGCTCAGTCACTTACTGAGCGGTCATGATCTTTCCAACTTCATCTTTCTAGGCAGCCAGGATGGCTACTCTCATCCCACATCTCTTCCACACCTCCTCTGCAAACTCCCTTACATATTTCTCCCCTTTCTATAAGGCCGTTCTATAGTAGAATGTTAGCAGTCAGTCTCCATACAGAGCCTTAACCCTTACCTTGCCTGTACCTCTGGAGGTGGTTTTTCTTTCCTCCATTTTTCAGCTTCAGCTTTGGCCTTTTTTAACTCCTCTTCAGTGAAACTTTCCATCACTTTATTCACAGCCCATTGATACTGAGCTATCATCTCTCTGTCCCCAGGTTTCAACCCATTGTCTTCCTCTATTGTCTTCTAAATTTCCATCCTCTTCTGTACCTTTATCACATCCCTAGCAGTGAAACTCTTTCCATACTTTACCATAGGTTTGGTAGTTCTTTTTTGGCCATGGTTGTAAAGCCAGTTCTTGTACATCTTTTCTGAAACATAAACATCAGCTGAAAATCCCACATAACATATAGGACTCACCTCCTTCCAGTCATCCCATTCCTCTATGTTCATCCTTTCCACCATATCCAACTTCTTCACTTCCTTATGCACTGCCCTATACACTTCAGGTCTGTTTCTCTTGCTCTTCCATGCTTCCAAATGAGATTTGAGGATCTCTATTTCCTCCTCTGACAGCTTCTGGGAAGCCTTGGTCCCAATAGATACACTGCTAGCTCTACTAGATGGTTCGCAAGGCATGATGTCCAGCGATATTGATATTTTGCTCAAAGGGTGTGTTTCGAGAGTCGGTAGTGTCTTGTCAGTCCCTACCCAAATCCTGGATTGCTTCATCAACATCAGATGCTGTAAACATGATTGCTGACATTGCCAACCTTTGGAATCTTCTGATTGATCTTCTTTCATGCTGTAATGCCCCTTGATTTATCTTATTATGGATGCAAAGGACTCTCCAGAGGTAGGATAAAGGACTGAGCCCAAAGTCCCAAAGTGCTGACTTACCAATGGCAGAGGTTGGACTGGAATAACCATTGGATGGTGAACCAGGCCAATGCCCATACACATAAGTCAGAAGCCACTGGAATAGGGGGATGTGCATGTGCCTGGCATGAATGTTTCATTTCACATTCCATTGCAGACTTTCAAAAAGGAGACAAGTACAGCATGCCTAAATTGGTCTGGCCGACCACTCACTTACCCTATGTCAAAGACAGGTGAACATGGTCTATGCACTGAGCCATGCTCTTGGACACAACATGGCAGGGATCCAAAGGTTCCTCACATTCTATGACATTAATTGTCAATACATGAAGTGCTTCAGACAGAGGGTATCCTCAAACTCATATCTGAGCATCCTGACCGAGATCAGCCTGTGGCAAGGCCATGGCCACCAGAATGAATGCTTTGCAAGATACTCTTCTGGGTTAATTCAAGGAACAGGTAGAGTCGAGGGAGAGATTATAAAGACTCTGTGGGTAATCTTGAATGTAATTTTGGGTTTGGCTCGGGGGATGTTGGCTCCCCATTGGCAAGAACTATTGGACTTTCAAATGAATGATTCCAATTTCCAGAAGATGATTTGAATGGGTGAGACCAGTCTGCTCTGATGGTTGGCATGACTGATTTCTGTTAGCTGGAAGCATTCATCAGAAACTCAAGATGGCATTGACCAGCAAGGAAGAGGCATCAGGTGCCTTTCCATCTCTGGATAAAGGATTGCCAGAGGATAGGAAAAAGCAGTTGGCAAAGCAGAAGAGAAAGAAACCCTACAGCCATGGATGTTTATGAGATCAGATTGGACTCTGGTAATTCTTCTTTGCATCTGCATGTCAGCTAGCTAAAGTAGCCTTTTGAAACCTTGATTCTTACCATGCCAAAGAAGCTCATCTCCCCTTCCCATCCTCCATGGGTAGACAGGTTTGCAACAACTTAGGTATAGATTGGTTGGCAGATGAAGAATTGGAACTCAGAAAAGGTCAAGCCAATGACTGCCTGCATCATCTGAGGATGGCATTGGCCAAGAAGTCAGTTCTCTTCTAGACCAAGCTTCAACATATGAGTGGCCAGACCCACACAACTTCAGCATGGGGCAAGATTAATGTCATAGAGCTAACTGTGAAAAGGCATGCTGATGAGCCATGATATCATTGGAAGCCAACAAAGACACTCTGATCTAGTATGGGCCACTTGATCCTGAGCACCCCAAGGTCAGTACTGCAGTATCTGACCGAAATGCCTGGGGCAATTGGGACTCCACCTTGGCACAGTTCTGCACCATGGATGTGCAAAGGGATTCAGAACTGAATGATTGGATGTCTGAATGTATGTTTCAAACTTAATGTTTGGTTTCTCATGGACAGAGTTAACACTTTTGGGTACTTCAGTTTATCAGGGTTATGTCACATCCCAAAACTTTCCCAACCCATCTGACCCAATTCCAGCCCCTTATGATTAAATCCCAAACCCCAAACCCCAAGCCCCTGACTTTACCTTAGAAGATTTCTCCTTCATCTGATATTCCAAATCCTGGACTTTCACATTCCTGTCCTGGACTTTCATATTCCTATCCCGGCTATCTCTTGACATATGTTCCTTTCCTTTGACATTTCTTGACATTCACAGTTCCTATCAATAATTCCCTTTCCACCTGCTTCACAATTATTGCGCCATTGCCCTCAGTTATTATTCCATCATTCTGATCCCATTCCAATTCATCCTCTTACTTTGTTCTGGAAACCCGACACTCCGATTCATCCAAAATACTTGAACAGTTTTATATCTTCTGGACTCTTCAGTTTATAAACCCAATTTCACTCTGTAACATTTCCTTAGTTTGAATATCGACTAAATCCTGTTCTATTCTCCAAAGTCTTACTTCACTGTGAAAACCTCTCTCAGTCCTTAAGTTGATCTTAGGATTGTCCTCCAAACTTCTGCCTTGAAATTAAGGGTCAGAACTCATACAGGCACACAGCACATAAGCTGAAGCCAAAGTCCCTTGCCCCTCTGACCCCCCTCAGGGATTCCTGACCAACTCCGCCCTTCCATGCGCTCCAGACTATCCAGGAATTCCAGGATTGAACCCAGACTTGACAGGTTATTGGCTCAGAACAAAGGCTCTCAAGGACCAATGGGAAGAGGAAGTAGAGCTTCTCTGAGCAGAAGGGCAATGGACAAGTAACTTCTTTGATTATAAGGCAAAGTCATGGGGTGCCCTATTGCTGGCCTCTGAGAGGCAAGGCCAGGTGGGACATGCTTGCTATGCAGCCAGGACTCAAGCTGATTTTGAGAGACTTTGGGATCATTGTAAGGAATGGTTACAAAATTAGCAGAAGCTGGATTTGTATGTATTTCCAATGAACTGTTGGGTTATTGTGCTGTATATTATTTCCAGTTCATCTTTGCAATATACAAAACCCCAGACCTAATCCTCTTACTTGCCCATCACATTCACAATGCCACAATCATCCTACACCCCAACCCAACAGGGTTTCCAGGACATGCTGAAGTACATTGGCCTGAGATTTGAATTTATCTGATGGGCCTTACAATCCGACTCCTTTGACCCTGATCAATGAAGGAGAAATCTGCCATTGGAAGTGGTAGGTGTTGGTTTAGTAGGCTTTTTCTGATCTTACCCTGCTTCCAGGCCATGGCCACCTGGCTGATCTCAACTGCAGTAATGCATGGGTGGACATTAGACATCCCCCATACAGTTTGGATGATTGTCAATCCCAAACATGCTGATGCCACCTTCCACAATTGGGAGTATCAGCTGGTGAGAACTGACCCAGGATTTCCATGGCCTTGGTGGTTGGACCATGGTACAACTTCCAGAGATCTATGCATAATGTCCATGGAATGATCTCTGTGAGCTTCATGCTCAATTCATGCCTCAATATGCCAGGGTAAGTTTCTGTCCAGTCCATTTCCCTGTCCCACTTGACTCATTCCCTGTTGTTTAGCTTTTGATCACTCTAGTGGGCCCTCCACCAATCTGCACTGGCCAACAACAGATTGAGCTGGCATGGAGCCAGGCTGTGGAGACAAGGATGGCTTTGTCCAGAGAGCTCACCCCCTGGCCTTGCTGGTACCAAGCCAGAGATAATTCAATCACACCCACAATCACTCCCTCAAACAGGGCCTGGTTGGTCCTCCAAGACCTGGAGTTGCTGACACTCCTGGATAAATCCAGGAATAGCAATTCCAGGTTTCGGGAACAGTCCTGCTACCCAAAGTCGTCAAGGAGGCATTTATGGCAATTTAACTTGGGGAGCTCACCTAGAACTCTTCTGATAGTACCCCAGGCAGATACCATGCCAGGATTACCCCAGTCTGGTCCAATAGAAGGGTTGGGTCTGACATCTCCTCTTCCTGCTCCATAGGGAATCTGTCCTTGAAAATTTTCTCTCTTTCTGGATTTGTTCCAATCTCCTTTGACCTTGGCCATCCTTCAGATGTCAATGGGGAAGCTCCCTGAGACAATATTAATAGATATCTATGTGCTAGGAGATCACTCACTTTGATTCTGATAAGCCCTTGCCATTGAATTGACTATCCTATTGGCTTGGAAGAAAGCCAGTAAAGGAATGCAAACATTGGGTAGTACAGAAGTTGGTTGGGTAGGGTGACCAATGGCTTTGAGGAATTGCTTGACCATGTATTTGGCAATAATATCAGACATGCAATGTCTCCAATGAGATGGAATGTCCATTGTAGAGGTAGATTGAATGGAATGTAGATCACTCAGCCAAGGGGGCTGCTGTCACCTTGGCAGCCAATTTTAAATTGTTTGGCCCAATGCCAATGGACTATGGCATGATTCCTGATCCCTGCAGCTGATGAGATCCCTTCCTCAGCCAATCTCATACCTAGGGGCCATGCCTCGGCCCATCTCATACACATGGCCTACTGTCACAACCAGTCAAGTGGGACTGCTCATTTGTTGTGAAATAGAGATCAGGATATTACTTGGTGCATCCAATACTGACAGGTCACCAATTTCTCAGGCTGTCCATCCATTGCCCTACCGAAGACATACAGGTTGCCCATACATCAGCCCACTAGAGACCTACAGAATCACTCATCCCTCAGTTCACCCTATCCCCATGATACACCCTCACCACCATTCCATGGGCCCACCCATTACTGACAAAATCCTATTGAAATATTCCTTGGCCCATCCAACACCTGTAGGTCACCCCTCCCTCAGCCAACCTGAGACCTACTGGTCATCCATCCCTCAGCTAGTGTTACCGCAACTATGGCTTCAGGTCAACTTAAGTCACAGCCGAGTCGGCGGCTATTCACGCTTAACCAGGCAACCGGCTTTTTAAATTGCCAGCTCCAGATCCTTGGCTAAGTTGATATAGCGGACTCTGAGTCAACTTAAGTTGGCATAACTGCACAAGGTTACTGCAGTACTATGGAGAATAGTACTGTATTTGTACTTGGTGAAGGCCGAGCTTCACCAGCAGGTATTGCATGATACTATTGTACGACGAAAATGATACTCAGTAATATATCCATAGGAGTGAAGCGTCAGCAGACTGCTAGTACAGTACTCGACGGGCTCATTGTTTTCCTAATCACTCATACCACCATTCAGAGTGTGGGTGTTAAGTTTATCATATTCACGTATGTAGCTACAACAAAATCATGTAAATCATGTCTGTGACATGTTCTGGAACAGGCAACGCCCTGAGAGTGTGTGCAAGGGCTCGAATGGCTCAAAACCCCAGCTCTCCGAGGTGACAAGTCTGTTTTTGAGGTGACAGAGTTGTGTTGAGAAGACGGGTCCGTTTTCAACACGCCAGGTCCACTATAAGACGACGGGGTCGTTGTTGAGGTGACGGGTCCATTTTCAACATGTCAGGCCCACTTTCGAGATGGCGGGGTCGTTTCCGAGGTGACGGCTGCATTTTCAGCACATTGGGTCCAATTTTGAGACGGCAGGGTTTTTGAGGTGAGGGGTCTGTTGTCGACACGGCGGGTCCACTTTCAAGACAGCGGGGTCGTTTGCGAGGTGACGGCTCCGTTTTCAGCATGTTGGGTCCAATTTTGAGATGGCAGGGTCGTTTTTTGGAGGTGAGGGGTTTGTTTTCGACATGCCGGGTTCACTATGATGTCATTGTTGAGGTGACGGATCCGTTTTCGACATGTCAGGTCCACTTTTGAGACGGCAGGGTTGTTTTTGAGGTGACGGGTCCATTTTTGGCATGTCGGGTCTGCTGTTGAGGCGGCGAATCCATGCTTTGAGGTGGTGGGTCCATTTTCGACTCATTGGGTCCACTTTTGGGCGGGACCATAAACGAGCAGGTGGGGCCGGAAACGAATGGGTGAGGCTGTAAATAAGTGGGTACAGCTAAAGACGAATGGGTGAGGCCAAAAATGAACAGGTGGGGTGTGACCGTGTGGGTGAGCCGTTTCAGGTTGTGGGCATGCATTTCGCATAACTGAGTAAGGACACGAAAAGATTGTCTCCTGTTGACCCCTGCATACTACAGATCCCAAGTCAAATCATCAGCCACGCATTGATCGATATAGGCACACCACCAATGGGGGAACTTATGCCATTCAACATGTACGTCGTGCTGTCACAGAGCCACTGGCGTGATGGCATGATTGCTGCATGATTTCGACGAACAGTTTTGTTCACGACACATCCAAACGAACATTTGAGGGTAGAGGATCATAGGTTGTCAGAACTTGACGAGAAGATGCAGCATTGTGGCAGCAATGGTGGCGAGCAAAAACTGGAGAGCGGACGCCACGACCATTAGGATAGTTTGGAGATGGTAGTGAAAAGTGTAGGTGCATAAAACAGTCAGAGGCTCAGATCACATTGACACATTCAGTGAGTAAACAAGGTAACATGTAGTCGGTACTAACAAAGTCAATCTTCGTTGTCGTCAGCCTCCTCATCACCAATGACACCAATGATATGATCAATGTACAGTCCTAGTCCATTGCGATTGACATTGTTGTTGACGATCATCTCCAGAACATCGTCGTCATCAACATCAACAGCCATCTGTGCCATTGATGTCATCCATCCTTTCGTGAAGTTGAGCCGCTCTTTCTTCAGGAAAAATTTAACCATCTGAAGCACTTCCATTAGAACAGGGCTGATTCGGTTTTGTCGTTTTGTCATGGTTTCACTACTGGATGAGAAAACTCTTTCAGAGGGTATGGCCGAAGCTTGGATTGGGAGATAATCCATGGCAATTCAATACAGTGTTGGATATGTGCTGCGGGAAACCTAGTTGTAATCCATGGTGTTAGGTACAAATTTACAATGCCCGTTGACCAATGTACCACCCAGAACAAGAGAGGATCTGTTCCCTCAGGAGAACATGACGCCGTCACATACAACATGAATTCTTGTTCAACTGTTTGTTGCGTACTGGTTGGCAAGCATTGCAGGAGTAATGTCAGAACACCATATCGTGAAGTAAGATGTGTCGCACCAGGGGCATTGGGGCGACAAGTGCCAGGCAAGGGATTGCACGCTACAAGTGGCTCGCTTGCCTCCCAGTTGCCTGCTTTGCGATGGTCACTCATCTGGATTCAAATTGTTCAATGTTAGGTGTGGCAACATGAGTAAGTAGACTTACAAGTTTCAAAACTACCTGCCTTACTTTGGTGACATCGTCCTGCGTCCAATGTGCCTCAATCCAGCTGAGGCGGACAGCAGGGTCAACCACTGTAGAAATATGAGAACAAGATAGCATATTAATGATGTAGGTATACATACACATTGTGATCGCATATGCATTTATCCTTCCCATACGATGGTAATAATTTCTTGCAGTAGTGAGGCCGACATCAATAAAAGGTGCACAGTGAGGCGCAGATCTCCTGAGGTGATCCCACTGAACAATGATGGCCTCAAACAACAGTATTGCATATGACAGGAGAGGGAGGCTCTCGCCTGACATGGTCTGCTGTGTGGCATGAGGAATCTAAGCCAAGAGTGAAAAAATGTTAGTGGGGCGAGTCTACTGCCAAATGATAGTCCGGAAACTCACCTCAAGGACTGTTTCCAAGTCCTCCAAGACACACCAATGCATCTCATCAAGGCCATGGTTGGCAATGTCTCGATGTGCTCGAGTCCTGAAGAAGTAGTCGAGGGCCTGGGGGAACAATCAGTGTGAGCTCAAAGAATTAGTGCACCATGCACTACACTTACCTGCTTGAGGATGTGGAGATGGTTGATCATTAGGTAGATAGAGTCCCAGTGCGACTTCATGTCCCTGATAAGTTTGAGTATGGGGAGATTTGTCGGTTCGCCCTCCTCGTCAGTGAACCAATTCATCTGATTGCCTGTGATGATTGTATTGTTGAATGCCTCACGACGGAGGTTGGAGGCGTGCACAATGCAAATGACATCGTGGCCAAGGGCGATTGGGTCTTCTCGGAGGGCTTCAAGGTAAGCATCCTTGTCGACTACAATATTTGGATCAAGTGCATCAACCCAGGCATTACCAATCATTGCAAAATCGATGTCCATGTATTGGTCAGCGATATGGCCAGAGCAAATATTGAGGATGTGCAGGAAGCACATGATATGTCGATCGACAGGATCAAAATTGATACCACGTGCAGTGAGAAGGAGAGACAACTCTCACATGCCTGCATTATTGTTCCTTGCATTGTCAAGAGTGAAGTGGCTGACCTGTTGAGAGAAAGTAAGTGGGTCTGCTGGATACAAACAGCATAGACATACTTTGTGTGTTACCCCTGCACGATCTAGCAGGCGTAGGATTGTTTTTGCAAGATTTGCCCCTGTGTGACTGCCAGGAAAATGGTGGAAGGTGATCAGCCCAGCCTTCATCTTGAGAGTGCCTGGTCGGTCACCCTTGGCGATCCAATGTGCTGTCACAGCGAGGAATGGACGAGCATTCTCATCTGTGCATATGTCAGATGTGAATGAGATTTGACCCTGGGCTGCCTGCAATGAATAGTTAGTGAGACTCAAGAGGCTACAAGGCTAATGATGGGATAGTCAACGCACATCTAAGTCTTCTTTCAAGATGACGAAATACTGTCTCCACACTTCAATAATGAGTTCACGCATCTTTGTGCGTCAAGGGATCTGCAAATCTCTCAAATCTTGATGGAGAAGGAGGAGGAGGCATCGGAATTCTGGGCATTCAACCACATTGATTGACTGTGTAGCAGTTTAGCAAGGTGACAACAGCCGTCACAGTCATGCTGACGTACCTGATTGTCCGCAACAATAGACTGTATGAGATACTGATGCAGTGCAGTGACAGAGAATGGCGGTAGTCCACTCTCCAAGACAATATGTCTGTCCAGATGGTAAAGAAGATGTACCCTGAGAGCCTTCTTGGTTAAAGGGTGGAAGTGATTGAATGGAGGCGCCTGGAGCAGCAAGGGCCTGGCGAAGTGTCTGGAAATTGTAGCCTGCTTCAAATGCCGCTTTGACAGTTTCCAACCAGATTGTCCATCCGTTCTTCTCAACCTCTTCCAGATAAACATCGATGTGATACTTCTCAATATGACCACATTTGGATGTGTTTGATGTCTTGGGGCCATACGTAAATGATCTGTCAGATGGGAACTGCAATGGGGCTTCCTCCTTCATTTTTCTGAGAATATACATCAGAAACATTACACAAAGGTGATGTAGTAACTCACTGGCTGTTAAGTCCGGGTGTGTTCCCGGAATTCCCGGATAGTCCGGAGTGCGGAGAAGGTGGAGATTGGTGGGAATTCCTGAGGGGGGTCGGAGTTGTAAGGAACTTTGGCTACAGCTTATGTGCTGCACCCCTGTACAAGTTCTGTTCCTTGATGTCGGAGCGGAGGGTCGGAGATCAATCCTAAGATCAACTTAAGGACTGAGGAGGTTCAGAGGGGATCAGGAAAGAACGGGATTTAGTTGATATTCAAACTAAGGAAATATCAGAGAGTACATGTGGGTTTATATACTGAAGAGTCCAGAAGATATAAAGATGTTAAAGTATGTCGGACAAATCGGAGTTTTGGGTTTCTGGAAGAAAGGAAGGAATGAATCGGAATGGCGTTAGAATGGTAGAATAATGACTGAAGGCAATGGCGCAATAATTTCAAAGCAAGGGGGAAGGGAATTATCGATAGGAACTGTAAAGTGTCAAGAAGTGTCAAAGGAAAGTGACATATGTCAAGAGATAACTGAGATTGCAATATGAAAGTCTGGGACAGGAATATGGAAAGTTCGGGACGGGAATGCGGAAAGTCCAGGACAGGAATGCAAAAGTCCAGGATGGGAAGTACGGGGTTCGGAATGTCCGATGAAAGAGAAATCGTCTAAGGTAAAGTCCAAGACCTGGGATTTGGGATTTGATCATAGGGGTTCGGAATTTGGCCGGATGGGTTAGGGAAGTTTTGGGATGTGACACTGGCACACGATACAAGAAGTTGGCTCACCCTTGCGCTTCAGGAAGAAGAATGTGACATCTGCAGATGACACCAATGAAGTTTGCCTTTGAGATGAGTGAGTGGTCATGAGTGGGTCAGTAGTCATGCTTGTTTATAAATCATCAGCATAGTGATCTCCATGGGCTCTGGGAATGGGGGACTCTTCATCGCTCCTGATATCTGCAAGGTTGAAGTTTTCTTTAGGTTCATCAATGACACTCTCAATGGTAGGAGGTGCAGGTGGAAGTGCACCAATGGGGTCAGCGGCATCATCATGCTCTGGCAGCCCTGCCAAATCACGGAAGCGGAGGGGAAGACGGTGGGAACGGGTGGGGTGCAGCCAACCTTGGTCTTTGTCTGGAGGTGCAGGATTTGGCAATTGAGGTTCAGCAGGATTGGGAGGATGGACGGTGGGGGTCATGACAGCAGGGTCATTTGAAATCTGGGGAGACTGGTTACAGTGAGTTCTGGTGGTTTGCGAGGGCATCTTTGGGAGAGTAGTGAGTTTGAAATGGGCTGCAACAATACTGACTTTCTATAGTGGAGTCCTGCTTGGCATTTCGGATGAGAACGGGAGCAATGATTGTTTGTTTACATTTTGCAGGGTCCAGGGATACCCACTCAGTGACCGAGAAGTCTTACCACACAGAAAGTACTTGCCAAGTTGGGGACTGAAGAAGTGAATACATGTATTCTTAGCAAAATGGTGTACATGTCGACAACAGTAATCAAATTCAAAAAAAGGGGAACAGATAACACACATGGAGCAAATGAAAGAGTATGGTTCTACTACATTCTCCTGGGTTTCTTCAGGGCGTCACTTGTCTGTTCATCACGGTGGCGCTTTACACCCCGGAACGACTTCATAAACCATCAATCATATCGATTGTAGCTCATCAGCTTGATCCCTCTCAAGATGTCTGCATCGAATGACTGCAATAATATAGGGAGTGTAGTTTCATGCGAAAGTAAGGGTGCAAGGTCGGAGGAAGATTGCATATCACAGATAATCATCTCGCAGAATGAGACAAGGGACTTCTTCACTTCACCAAGGCCATGGAGGAGCAAGGCTTCCATTTGGTCCCAGCCAACGTTGCCAGGCGACGTCTTGGAGGATGTTAGTATGAGTAGTAAAGTAGTTGCTTAGAATACTTACACAAGATGCGTAATGATTGCTGAGCTCAGTGTCAACATCCAATTGCTTGGAATCAGGGTCCTTGAGCCACACATGGTAGGTCACCTCATTGATTGAGCACCATGTATGCCCACCAACAGTCAAAGACTCTGGCATGGAATTGTTGGTGAACATTGAGATGGAGGAGCCTCTCCAGTAGGAACTTGCATCAACGAAAGACACATAGTCCAAATGATCACCCGACAGAGTGTTCAATGCCTGGCTCATGGATGTTGGACTTTTGTAGGAAGGATCTGCTTTGATGTCAATGACGATCGCCATGCAGATAGAAGAGTATGCATTTGCAAGGGTTCTAATATCATTTCAGGCATCCTCGAAAGTCTGGGAGAAAGCAATCTGGCAGACAATGGGATAAATGGGAGCGGACAAGTCATCTTTTGCAGCGAACTCCAGCAATACATCAGGAATGATTGTATCCTCATCAGCCCTCAGTGCTTCGTTGTGATGAATTTGAGAGAGGAGTTCCTCTGGATAGGGAAGGCTGGTTCCTTGGATTGTCAACATTCTATCAAGAGTGCGAATGGGAGTTTTGTGGACGTCGGAAGGCCATTTGATGAAGAGGACCTGATTCTCACCAAAGTGAGAGAAACTGATCCATTTTTAGACGGGGCTGACAGATGAGACAGAAAACAACACACCATGGCTTTCCCCATACCCTTGGGGACTGAGAAATGATCTGCCTGATAGCATCAAATTGCTCCAATGAAACTGAGGATAATTTCTACAAAACGAAATAAAAGGGTGAGAAACCATTGTGGCGATGCCACAGGCCCACATCACTTACCAAAGTGTCTTGTCCTTCTTCGCGACCCTTGAGTATTCGGACAAGGTGTTCTGTTGCACCCTCACATAATTCTAGAAAATAAAATAAACTTGAATAAGCTGCTGCCCATGATGTGCAACTTGGCATGAGTAACTCAGATTGTCAAAACAATGAACACCTACTTACTAAGTTCATCGAGGGACAATGTGTCCAATAGGCCAATAAGAAGTTGAGCTGGATCCAACGTCACTTGAATGTCAGGAACTGCAGCAGATGTGGACTGTATAGAAACAGGGCTGGGGGAGCTTAAGGGAGGGCTCTTGCTAGCTGGCGATTTTGGGACAGGATCCATGCATGATTTTGTCAACATGACAGAGGGTGAGCTGTTATGGATTTTGAACACCAATGTCCCCCTCAAGACCCTCCGAGAACTGGATGATATGTAGCTGCCATGGGTAGCAAGAGACAACATTCTGCAGTTGGAACTAGTTGGACTTGTCCCTGTTCTAGTTGAAGGTTGTGAACTCAGGCTGCGGAAGAGTGATAATTGGGGACGATACCATCTGTTTGTGTATGTCCAGCTTGGTAACTCCACGGCCCCTGCCAAAAAAAAGGAGGCTTGAGAAGACAAGACACATTCAGAAGTGTCCCTTCACAGCAGCTGACCTAAATGATAAAGGCCTGGGAGCTGGGAAAGACAAGCTGGATAAGAACAAATTGATTGAACCTGTGCGCTGTCAATGGTTTCTGATGAGCCGCTGTGTTTTGGGAAATGGATTCATAACTCACTTCGTACACACAAGTTGACACAACTCCACACAGGTCTTCTCTCACAGCCTTGCCGCTGCCTGTGTCTACCCTGGCTCGGGCAGTCTTCAACCACTAGAACTTAGAACGATGGGTCAAAACTGTCAGAAGAGCGGCACCATGGGCCAACAACTCCCATCTCAGCAAGATATTCCTCACCGAATTGATGGAAGATATAGACTTGAACAGTGTATTGGCTCTGGGTTGTTCGGTATTCTGTTTGTGATGATTTTCTGAGCTCTTGTTGACAGAGCTTTGCAGCAACAGTTTACAAAGCAGTAAACATTATCAACCGCCGAAACTATGCGATCAAAATGGAACGACTCACCAATGGGACATCTTCATCACTTGAGCGAGAGACATGTGTTCTCAAGCAGCTCAATGAAGGCACACCAGTTGGCATTCCATGTGTCTACTGGTTTGGCCGTGAATCGAATTTCAACGTTCTCGTCCTCGATCTTTTGGGTCCATCACTACAGGATCTCATCAAAATACAAAAGAAATTACACGTTGTCACTATCCAGCATATTGGCGAGCAACTGGTGGGTGTCACGAGACACATCTTCATGTATGCTTGCATTAAACTCAGGTACTACATTTCAGCTGTCATGTCTTCAATACATACATTCACATGGTTACATCCACGGCAACATTCATTCAACTGCAAAACATTCTCCTCGATGCTGACCACTCTCAAACTGTCTTCCTTGTTGACTTTGGCCTCTCACAACCTTATCATCATCTTGCGACTGGCAAACATCTACCTTTTCATGTGAAGTGTGGTCTCAATGGAATGCCCGCATTCACCTCCATCAATGGTCACCTGGGAGGCAAGTTAGGTTGCCATGACAATCTAGAGTCACTGGTCTACGTTCTCGCCTACCTGCTTTGTGGATCTCTTCCTTGGATTCAGGACATGGAAGCCTGCCAAAAGAAATACAAGTTATCAGCCGTCCTTGCATACAAGTGTACGACGGCTCTCGAGCAGCTGTGTAACCAGCATTACTTCCCAGAACTGTCCAACATGCTCCTCTACATTCGCATGCTATCCTTTGAAGAGACACCAGACTACGATTTCCTCCGTTCTTTGCTGCAAACTGCGATTGCCCAACCGCTTGATCAAGCTCAGTCTATTCAGCTCATTGAGGATGATCTTCTCCAAACGCATCCTTCTCATCCAGTTTTCACACCTCGTTCTCGCTGTCGAGCCCACATACCCCCCGCTCAATTCTCAGCAGCCTCACCAATCCAAAAGACTGGTGCAAAGCTGGCACAAATTCAAAGACCGCAAGGAGGAGTGGAGGCCAGTTTACTGGACAATCCTATGGTGGTGAGCCACTTTTTCTTTGCTTTGTAGCTGCATGACTCACAGTGGTGGCATCTCACAATTGACTGGAATCAGACGACATTCGTTTAGGTGTAGCTCTCTATATCTATCTACATTTGGGCATGTTCCAACTATCCATTGTCATGATAATATGTACAAGTTTTGTGGTGAATCTATTGCTTCCTGTGTGCTATTGATTCTGTAGCTATGAATAATTTCGTGTTTGAAAACCCGACTTGAGCTGGCTAGCAGTTGGCCGAAGTCGGTGTGTCCAATGTAACTCATCTAACAGAGCTGAGTTGCACTATGCGCCGGGAAGAGCCGGAGTCGGCTAAGGTACAGCCGAGTCACAGCAACACTACCCTCGGCCCATCCATGACTTTTGGGTTGCCCCTCCTTGGCCCACCTGAGCCCTACGGGGCTCACGTTCCTCGGCCCACCCGAGAACTATGGGGCATGCATCCCTCAGCCCATCTGGCACCTACAGGTTACCCCATCCCTTGGCCCATCTGACACCTATGGGTCACCCATCCTTCAGCCCATCCGTGACTTTTGGATTGCCCCTCACTTGGCCCATCTGACACCTACAGGTCACCCATCCCTCAGCCCACCCAAGACCTATGGAGTCACTTATCCCTCAGCCCACTCATATCACATGAAACCACTACATATTGACCCACCCATCACTCAAGATACCCTTACTAAAATAACCCCTTGGCCAACTCATATCACATGGGACTTTTATTACACCTCAGCCCATCCATGCCCTATGAGTGCAACTCATAGGTCCATCAACAATCAGCTGGCCTGTAAGCCATGGCTATTTGTCAACCTTGGCTGTCCGTATACTATGGTACCAAAGCACTACATTATGTTCACATGTCTGATATTATTGCCAAATGCATGCATGGTCAAGCAATTCCTGGAAGCCATTGGTCATCCTACCCAAACAACTCCTGCATACGATGGGCGTCATTTTGTGCCATCGCCCAAACTGTATGTGACTGGTCAGCACAAAATGATTGGACAGAAAGGTCGGACATATGAGTTCCAGTGATCACTGACAGGTCTCGAGGAGAGTCGCGCTGCCCCATGTTGATTTGGTCTTGGTCCATTTGCTGCTCTTGAGCAATGCGCTGCTCGTAAATTTGAGTACATATTACCTTTGCCTTACTGCTGACCATTGAAGCACTTTCTTTGTTCGCATACCCAGGGTGTTCAGTAAAGTGGTCCCACCTCCATCCTTTGTTTGAATGCTTCTTGCCGGAGCTTCGACTGGCCATCGAGAGGAACTCTAAGTTTGGCGAGTTTTCGCAGTGATTGTAGTGGGCGTGCAGCGTGCTTTCGAAACGGATGTTCTTTGCTTGTTAATACTCACGCGGTGCATTGCAATGAGGTGAATCTGGGTTGAGGGAATTGATAAGATTGCTGGTGTATCTACTGTATAAAGAAGGACCATGGAACCGCTCAAAGACACCTTCAAGTGAACGATGGTGAAGTTCATCGACTTTCCCACGATTTCCGGTCAATGACTGTAACCTGCGTTCACTGACTGGCAGAACACTGTTAAAACGCCTCCAAAACCACGATCGTTTTGTGCTTTGAGCATCCTTATTGCATTTGCATACTGCTGTAATACTTCCCCCTGCTGGGCTCGGCACGGGGACGGGATGGTAAAGGTCCACATCATCTACATCTACTATTATTATACACATGTACAGGACAAAGAAAATGGGTCATAAAGAGAGCGCACAATGTCTGCTACCAGGCTAATGGCCATCACTATCACTATGCGTTCTCTTCGGACTTGCACATTGCTCCACGATCAAACGCCGCACTAGCTCTTCCGAATATTCTCTCCGTTTCCGCAGCGACTCTACGAGGTCCGTGTCCTTAGGAGGAAGTGTTGTCACGCATGCATGAGCGTCAAACACCATGCCCTTATGCATGCTTTCAAGCGTCTTCCCATTAGTTTTACCTTGCTCGAGAGACGTCGACGTAGTCCACCAATCCTCCATATGAATCCCCTCGAATTTTTCCAGTTCCGTCACGACTGCTATTACGGGGACCTTCCCGTCCGTAACATTGTCCTTGATTTGGCGAGCGATGTGAGGTATAACCGTGCTCTTCTGTTTCCGAAGACAGTATATGAAGAGATCAATGGCTTCCTCCCTCTCCAAACGGCGTATCTCGTTCAATAGAGTGGTTTCCGGAACCCCTCCGTAGAAACCGCGAACTTCAAACAAGCAAAATTGCCTGTCTGACCCTGGCCAAGTGATCTCGTACCGCTTGCTTTTGTTTGTGCAGGTTTGGGTGTCGGGGTGATAGTCACTCATGGGATTCCCGGCGATGAGGTTGACCAGAGAGCTGACACCTACGCCGGTATGACCGAAGATCACGACGACAGAGGGTCCCTTGCCCTTGGCACAGGTGAGCTTTCACGAGGTCAGAGATTATACATGGTTCGAACTAACTGTGAGTAGCCGTGATGGTGCGCCTTTTTCATCAGGGGACGGACACCTCCAGCAGTTGAAATCCATTGTTGATCAACAGGCAGGGGATGTCACTAGTAATAGTGTCGAGTGAGACCACGCAGCAGCAGATGTTTTCGGGTGGAGTTGGTCGCGGTTCAGAACAACGTATAGACTTGTAGCGGGCATGAGTCTCCCTCCAGCGTGCTTGAAGTACGTGCCCAGGGCTTGCGCTTAACTGTTGTAGGTAATTCCGTCACGGATGAAGTTCATGAAACTGATATCAGGATGCCTCGTGGAAAACACATTTCAACAGAAAGATAAGTACGATGGTCAATCTAATATCAGTCACGAGTTCAGGGGAAAGGGCCAGAACCTCACAGCCGCTCCGAATCCATGTTCAGGCTCCTAACTCAGCATTGTTGAATGGATGTGCCCAACTGTTTTGTTATTTAGATAGCCTAAGACATACCTGCGGTTGTGGTTGTTGGCAGTTGTTTGGCAAAGGCCTTGAAAATAAACACACACCTTGGGTGCGTTTTTCGACACTGCCGACCAGCCTTTCTGTCTGAGTGCTCTACGCCTCTCAGCTAACCTTTCAGCGCTGAAGCTCCCGTTGATGATCCAATTGGAAAGGACTCTGAACGCTGAACTAGTACTACTCATGTTTCCTGATGGCTATTCTCGACGCCCGTTAATCTCGAACCACCGTCTCAGCATACACAACTAGTGATACACCCACGCTTCTTTCTCAAAGGTCTATGAGTTCTGAGAGTCAGAAGATGACTTGAAACGAGTGCCATCTGCAGTACATGCGACGATTGGTTCACGGATCATCACTTGACCTCGAGACGTCAGGTGTTTACAATATGCTTTCCGCGTCAGTCATTCGATCTTCCCCTGGGCTTACTCGCCTTGGTCCAGCTCTTCAGGCTTGGACAGTCTTTCCCAGCTCTTTGTACTTGGTCCGCATCCTCAGGTCAGTCTGCTTTTGCATTTTAAGACGGTCGTATGTTCTCCTCTGCGCATGTGACGTTATGGGATAATTCTTTCAGATCGTAACATCCAACTTAGCTGTCTTTCACCCCAGACCTAACATAGTAACTATCTTTTGGGGTGACCATTGTGACTGTGATGAAGGTAAGTAAACGATCTAGTGGAATATTGTCCAGACTAGTTGACACTTCGAAAGATCTGCAGGATGAACAAAATGCAAGTCTAGGAAAAATACAATATACATCCAACTCGTTGATGTAACCATTATTTCTTAGGTGATCTTTTGGGTTCTTTGCAATGTCTGGCGATGAGACCCCTTACTACCCTTTCCGACTCAACTTTTCTTTCCCGCTCAGCGTCATTACCTGGAACTGGAACTGTGGTCACGCACGCGTGATCAACAAATTTCATATCCTTCTGTGATTCCAACTTCTCCCCATTTCTCAACCACCAGTCGTCCATCGGCCCAATCTCTCTTTCCAAACGGGTTACAACAGCAGCGATAGGGACCTGGGAACCGACAGCGGATTTAACTGTCGTGTAGTTGGCCGGGACAATTCCATCCTTCGGTACCAAGCAATTGATGAGGAGATCAATTCCTTGTTTCTTGTGTATCTTAACGATGCTGGCTACGATGTCTTTGTCGCTGGGTTTCTCCGCCCCTCCAAGCCCAGGAATGTCGTAAATCTCGACTTTCTTGTCATCAATATTCGCCTTATATGGTGCCGACTGCTTGGTGCACCGTTTAGTATCGCCGTGGGTTTTTGCTTCTTGTTTGCCGATGATCAGGTTGACAAGGGAGCTGGTTCCCTTTCCCGTTGGCCCAAATACGACGACGACGTAGACACCCTGGATCCACATTTGTGAGTTTTTCTGCCGATCGATGAGGATAAAATTGATTCCGACTGCTTTACAACTCTCCCCAACCATCTGTTGGAATCCACGATAGAACTAGATGGTAAATGCGGTAGAGTACGATTGATGGTCAGAGGGTGTTATATCGCCAGACCTATCTGGTAGCCACTTTATATGTACGAAAGGAACATTTCAGGATCGCTGCCTCATGGTAACCGCGCGTCCGACTCGTTTCCGCACTGGCGTCTATTCAATCTTTTCATGATCAGTCAGATCGGACTGATATCCTCGAGCTTTCGAAAGTAGGACCACTGCGGATTGAGTCCTCGCACGCCTCAGAGCGAAAATCTAGGTGGCAAAACAAGGTCGAATTGGAGCTTCCGCTGCATTGGATGGGGGGTTGCCGGGACGATGGCAGGGCGAGTGACTATATATGTTCTGGTACATCTCATACGTTCGCACTACTCCGTACTAGGGATTGCTAACCTACATAGAATCATGCAAGAGATTTGCCTTAAACGAACGACTACAGACAAGGAATTCTGGGAGTATCTAACGAGCGTAAATTGTCCATCCGGGACGTAGGTAAAGTGTCTGGGTATAATCGTATGAACATGTGGTTGACGTGAATGACGAAGGCACTGCCTATCGACTAATCATAAAGAAACAGACAACATGAAGGATGGACGTTACTAGTACACGTAAGGCAGATCTGGGAGGTATCCAGCGCTCCTCACGTACGTGATCCTCTTCGTTCCGTTACAGTTCCTCCAAATTAGGCTCCTCACTGCCAGCGTTGACTGGTATCGTTGCTCGTACAAGTCCATGTTGTAAGAAACGTCCTCGCGTGAAAGCGTCGTCACGCATGCGTGGTCGACGAACTTCATGCCCTTGGCTGCTAGCGTTTCTCCATTCTTCCTCGGCCCCGACCACCAGTCTTCCATGGCCCCGCTGTACTTCTCCAAACCAGTTACGACTGCAGCCATAGGTACTCTCTCGGGGACTGCAGATCGGACTGCGTTGTAATGCCCCTTGACGATACCACCCCCCGGCTTCAAGCAGTATATGAGGAGGTCGATGCCGCGCTCAGTATAGAGCTGGCCGATGATTTTTTCAGGGGCATACTCGTGCCCGAAGCCAGGAATATCATAAATATCGAATGCGTGTCCGTTGATGTCCATCCTGTAGGCGGCCGGAAATTGCGTGCAAGGATCCATGTCGGTGTGGAAAGGTGCGTCTTCGCGACCTATGATTAAGTTTACGAGAGAACTAACGCCCATCCCAGTTCGTCCGAATACGACGATGACGTGTACCCGGTCGCCCTTGGGGATCATGATTATGAGTATCATGCTGTCTAGAAAAGCGCGCAAAGATAATTCATTTTAGGTACTAACATTGTCCACAGGCATTGGCATCACTGGGGCTTTGGGTTCGAACGGGTTCAACCCGCGCAACCGAGTTAACAGGGGCGTTTCGCTGAAAAGCCTGTTGGAAGTGAAGAGCTTGGTTGACGCCATATTGGCGGACGCGTGTGTGGGGGGGAGGGGAGCTCGATAACTCGCACCTTGCCCTGTGTGGAGGTTTTAAGCATTCCTACGAATGAGGATGCCTCGTGGCGTGCCGCACTTTGGCTGCACCGTGACGAGTTATAGTATGCACCCTTGGGACATGCTTCCCCACTCTTATCCCATCTTTCTTCTAGAGATCGCGGACTTACGTGGTTGGGCCATATCTCCCGTCTTCTGTACGGACAAAACACGGTAGGAGGGTCGACCAAGCGACTACGGCCACAGACTCGAAGTATCTTTCGCATGGCCAGTCACAGCTCACCCTCGTCCCCTGATATACTCCAGAGTCAGAAAAAAAACCATCGTCGAGCGATTGACGGAGAAACTAGAATGCTTCTGTGTAGAAGGTGTGGCCTTGAACGACATGGACATGTGATGTATGTCTCGTCTGAATGGCAATTAGAAGACTTCTGATCTTGTCCGTGCAGGCATGCATAACGTCAACAGAGGGGAATCGACACGTGTAGATTCATCGTTGCATTTTCAAGATGGCCTTCACATTGCTGACCGTACTCGTCTTCTAAGTTGCGCCAATGTTAAGGGGGAAATATAATACAACGCAAGCATGAGCACTGTTGGTACGTAAATGCCTTACGTACAAAATCTACCGCATACCGTCCATGCGAATGTCGAGAGCAACATGCATCCGCCAAAACCACTCATCAACACCACCATCGAGGAGCCGACGTACATTTAATTAATATCGAGTATGTCTCCTCGGCCCAGCCATCCCTAAACACCCTCTCTTCATTGCACAATTCCTCAAAATAAGGTCCTTGGTCACCTTTTCCGACTCCACGACTCTGGTTTTTAACTTGAGGTCGCTCGTGTTCCCAGCATCCAAGGTCGTGACGCAGGCATGATCCGCAAACACCATCCTTCTCGCTTTCAAATCGGCCTCGTTCCTCGTCCACCACCGATCCATCCCTTCAGGATACCTCTCGAGGCCCGTTATCACCGCTACGATAGGCACGTCTCCAGACACCGCTGATCGTATAGCATTATAGTTTTGCAATCCGGCGCTTGCATCTCCCCTCGTTCCGCGCAAACAGTTGACGACGAGGTCGATACCGAATTGTGAATCGAGTTCTCGGAGGGATCTGACGATAGTTGACGTGGTGGATTTAGAGGAACCGAAACCGGGGGAGTCGATGAGTCGGAAGGCGCGCCCGTTGAAAGTGAAAGAGTAGGCGGTGAATTTTTTGGTGCAGGGGCTTACGTCCGTGGAGATTGACACGTTTGAGGTGCCTATGATCATGTTGATCAGGGAGCTGGCGCCGACGCCTGTTTGCCCTATTATAACGATGTTAAAGACGTTCTGTTTTGTAGAGCGTTAGTATGGTATCAGTGAGAGATTTGATGAAGACGGGCACGAGATTAACTGGGACAGACTTTTTCGGCGTCTTTATGTGCCAATTTTTTCAAAAGGTCGTCGATAATGGAATCTTTGCGAAGGAAGAAAGAGGGCAGCAGGTTCATCGTGATTATATGTAGGCGCGTTGGATAGTCGATTGATTAGCGAAATGCGTGGAGTACTCTTTAGATTGCAGAGACCGTGGCACAACTGACACTAGCAGTGCGGCCTATCAGTTGGAGCTGCAGTTGGGGTTGTGTCCTAACAAGCGAACCCACGCACCTTATATGCTTCCCTACATAGCCTACACCACGTGTATATGGATGCCGCATCGAAATCACTCGACACCATGGCAGGCTCCCAAGAGTTGTCGTTGGTAGACCGCCGTGGGCAGCTCAGCCTCCTTCACGATCAGGCTACCAGAAGATCGAGTACTTCCCATACAATTCGTTTAGCTCCCGGGCCATTCCATGCAAGCCCATATCACGGAAGAACTCGATATGCTACTGGATGCACTGTTACTCATCAATGGCCCGGGAGTTTGACTGCGAGGCTGGAGCGGCACTCCAAGTGAAGCAAGATTGGTAGTGCAACTCAGTAATCACTGACAAGTCGGTGGCATTCGCACATTGTGGTCAAGATCCATGGATCCAGAGGCATTGCATTGGCGTGCGTCAAGTACTGCCAGTGCTCTGGACAGTGGAGCCCGGTACCGCGGGATGTGGAATGGTGCCAAAGCTTTGATATCTCTATCACGTTCGTAAGTTGCAGGGCCGGTGGACTTTGGCTAGTAGCTACATAGAACAAACTCTTGAGAAAATGGGTATAGACGAATATTTGGCGTGCTGTTCAAATGCTCTCGTACTCCCGCACAGGTGCAAGCCATCCTGTTGAACATTCTACTGACTTCAATCTGAATTACCTAGGGCATAGTGCATGGTCGTTGACTAAGGCTTGTAAGCCAAAGTCATTCAACTACCGACACCACTCGACTACCGACACCACTCGACTACCGACACCACTCGACTACCGACATCACCGACACCACTCAACTACCGATGTCACAGACAAATACTTCAGTATCATTGGTCTCCCTTTCTTCTTTATATCTATTTGTCTTACTCACAGAAACATGTATAACTACTTACTGCTATCCCCCCGTTTAATTGCACATGCTCATACACGTTCCGTCTCGTCGATACGACTGGCCATGAACTTGCTCACTAAGAAAAGCTGCGCGGACACATCGGCGAGTGTTTAGATCTTTAGATTGGGCGTCGATCTCGATCGTCGAAACGGAAGGAATAGGAAGCTGCTAAAGCTGAAATATTTTAGGCTATTCATCTGATAAACCGTAAACGCAGTATTGGTAGTCCACCACTGACGAATTTCGGAAAAGGTGTTTGCTGGCACAAGTGAGGCAGAAGGAGCTTCTCAAAGTGGTTTCGAAGATAAGGAGGTATCGTGAGTCGGATGGAGCTCGCATTGGTAATAGTAAGGTGGTAACTAGTCATGAAACGGCGCCCGGGTACCAGAGGATGTTTGCACGTTTGCAATGGAGAGCACACGTGAACGCGTTGGCGGAGCTCCGTATAATCTGTGTTGTCGTGGCAGGGATGGATCAGAGAACCACAACACTAGTTTTGGCGTCGTCCAGCGAAAAAGGGACGTCGGTGTGCACGATTGGAAATAAGAGTGTCGAGAGATCTGCCTGGACATTGCCGCAGTCACCCGAGAGCTCTGGGTACAAAGACGGGCAGTGAGCTCAGACTCTACCATCAGCGTCACGGTCAATATTCTATTCCTCGAGGATATTAAGATCACCTCGTAGCGTCTTTCCACCTGAAGCGCTAAGTTGTGCATGCACGAGTTTACCTCGATTGATAGCTGGTAGAATTATATTATCCTAATCCAGCACACCGCTCTCAAATCATCCACCTCAATCCCAAATACACTCTCGATTCTCTAGATAATCTAATTTTCACGGCACGTATATAGGCTCTCATCATTCCTGCTGCTTCCATCTCTCCCTCTTCACCCACTTGAGCTCAAAGCCACCGTCACGATATATGGACACCTTCAACGAGCCGTACACAAGAGTAGGCGATGACATCTCCCTCGATGCCGTCCGCGAACAAGTACGCGCACTCGAAGAAGTGCACAAAGCACATGGCGTGCAGCTCTCAGGAAGGATTATACACGTTTGCCACTACCTCCCCGTTCTGCCCACACTCATCTCCCACACCTCCCCAACTGCAGCAGGCGTCCTCAGTCCTCCTCCGTCCCCACCTACTATCCCTGGCGATGTACCTGCTAGTCCAACAATTGAATCCGAGAATGCAGGATACTCGGGGCAACAGCAGTCTTCGATTCCGTTGAAGCGCTGGAAACTCGCCCCGAGATATGGCCATGCAGCCATGATCTCAGGCGTCCGTTCCCTTTCTGCAACGCACGACCAGCTTGTAATAGGCTGGACGGGCGATATTCTCTCCTTCCCGTCCGAGGGTGCTGCCTCCGCCGAGGAGGACGGCATCAATTCCGGCATCGGGGAACAGCGTGTCCCGAGCCACCTTGTAAACGAGGCGGATAGAGAGGCGCTCGAGGCAGAGTTGGGGGGCTATGATGAGGATGGCCAAGGTCAGGGCATTGAGGGGAACAAAGGCAAGATTGAGTACGTGCCTGTGTGGCTCGAGGATACGGTTGCCCATGGACACTACGATGGGTACTGCAAGACCAGTAAGTGCTTTCCTTCCAGCTCGTCTTCATTCCTCCGCTCCTTCTTTCGCTTTGCTGTTTCCTTCGCTTCCCTTCACCATTTAATCCTACCATCTTTTGGTCTGTCTTTGGTTCCAGCGCGTCTGCACACACAGCTACTGTCTTTCATCTCATCTTCATGTGCCCGCGTCACCAACGATCTTTTATCGCCCGCGTTTTTGGCGCTCACTTTCCATATCTGTCATTTGCCTGCTGTTTCTTGCACATCTTCCGTATCTTCTTCCGTCGGATTCTGCGCTGTTGCGCAGTTTTTCCCCTGATATTTCCCGAGCATTCGTTCGCTTGCAATCTTTGTTGCATTCTTGGCTCACTTTCACCCGAAAAGGGATATCTGGAGGTCGTCCGCTTTCGGACGATCTGCCCTATTTTCCCAACCTTTTCCCTATTCCTTATGACGTTTGTGCTTCTGCCGTTGTCCTTTGATTTCATATCTTGGGCGTTCGTTACGTCCTCACCCTTGCGTCTTTCCATGACCCGCTTTCGCATGATGGGTCGAGGCGGCTTTCCCCAAATCAGCGAATATGTGCCAGAAATCTATAGTGATTGGATGGATTGAGATGGACTGGGCTAGATTGCTCCGTCGCTCATTCCTGAGTCCTTCTTCTCGATTTCATTTCGGAGTGGTCCTCTTGTTCGTCAGTATCTTTGATGAGGTCCATTCCTCGCATGTTGCGCTTCTCTCCTCCCCTCTGATTTCTTGCTTGGACATGATCACGATCCGTCGTTGTTTCCATCTTTCTTGCACTATCGACGCCTATATGCGTGTCCACCTGCGTCCGTATATGTGTCCGTCTGCGGATGTGACGAACGTTGGTCAGCGATCGACGCCATCAACTTCCCTTCCAATCCCCTTTGGGTCTATCTTCTAGCCTATCCCCTCCAAACCAATTATGATCATCATATTCTCCCGCCCTTCGGCATGTCTTTCGGTGTCTTTATCCCTTTTCGATCCAGGTGAGGTAACGGGGTTCGTTGGCCGAGGAGTCACTGGCTGTAGCTCCGTTATGTGCCGTGGCTTATGCGTCTAGGATGGCGGGGATTGGCTTGGTTGGACTGTATAGATCAGAGGGTTGTTGGTGTGGTGGTTTGACTCAGTTTGTGCCGTTTTTTCCTTCGTCGTTCCCTTGCATTTTTGAACGCTCTACTTCGTCTTGTATCCCCCCGCTCTTTCTCCCTTCCCCTTTCTTCATGACTCGTCCCTCGCTATCTTCACCTTGGTTTGGAATGCCTGCTGATCGCCATCCCACCACCACTAACAGCTCTCTGGCCCCTCTTCCACTACCTCCTCTGGCAAGACGTCGCTACGGAGTACGCGTCCGCCGATGCACACTGGGTGCATTACGAGCAGGTGCGTCTAGCTTCTCCGTGTCTCATTGTCACGTCACTAATCGCCAATTTTATCCATCCACCACACCCTGCACCCGTATATACACGCAGGCAAACCAAGCCTTCGCAGAACGCATCGCATCCGTTCTCAAACCGGGTGATCTCGTTTGGGTACATGATTACCACCTCCTTCTCGTTCCGAAGTTGTTGAGGAGTGCGGTGGGTGAGAGGGGTACCGATGTGTGAGTGTTCTCTTTGTTCGATTTTTCCTTCCGGGGGTCATTTGGTTGCGCGGAATGGTGGGCGATGTGCAAAGAATAGGCGCTGATATTAGCAATATATATTCTCACAGGATAATTGGGTTGTTCGTCCACACGCCGTTCCCGAGCTCGGAGGTGTTTAGGTGCTTGCCGCGTAAGTTGGCTTTTAGTCCTCAATCATTTCACTCTTTATCGTGCTGAGATTTTATTACGTGGTCTAGGCCGCAAAGAGATCCTCGAGGGAATGCTCGGTTCCAATCTCGTTTGTTTCCAGACTTATTCGTACTCGCGTCACTTCACCTCCACTTGTGTCCGCGTCTGCGGTTACGAAACAACATCCCGTACAGTCCCCGCCCCATCTTTGCCCACCAACAGCTCTTCCATCCTCAGGACCTCCACCAGCACTACTTCGTCCCTCAACCCCTTCAACTCCTCCACCAGCAAATCTTCCACAAATTCCTCCGACAACAAATACATAGGTATAGACGTTCAAGGACACGTCGTCGCTGTGTCCCACTGTCCTGTCGGTATCGATGCAAAGCGCGTGGCGAGGGATACATTGCGACCTGGTATCCAGCCGAAGCTGGAGGCGCTCAGAGCGCTGTACGCGGACAAGAAGATCATTGTGGGGAGGGATAAGTTGGACGTCGTGAAAGGTGTTTTGCACAAGGTACGTGTCTCTGCACTGCCGTGTTCGCAGTGACTCTCCCAAAAGCTGAACCGCATGGATACGGGATACTGATTGGTGTGAGGGGCGTTTCTGTAGCTTCGAGCATTCGAGAAACTCCTGCAAGACTACCCGGAGTGGCAAGGCCAGGTCGTGCTCATCCAGGTGACGTCACCCGCGCTCACGGACTCTCCGAAATTGGAACGTCAGGTGTCAGAAATGGTTGCGCATATTAATGGGGAGTATGGAAGTTTGGATTTTATACCCGTTCACCACTAGTATGCCCTACATCTGCTCCCTCTCGCCTTCGTGTTGACCGTTCATCCTATCTTCGCCCAGTCACCAAACCCTCAAGAAGGACGAATTCTATGCTCTGCTCTCCGTCGCTGACCTGGGAGTGATCACGCCGCTACGAGACGGCATGAACACGACCTCGATGGAGTTCGTTATCGCTCAAGAACGCACGAAGCGTTCACCGCTCGTCTTGAGCGAGTTTATGGGTATCAGCCAGCATATGGGTGATGCGTTGCAGGTTAATCCTTGGGATCTGGGGGTGCGTGTTTTTGTATTTCCGTTTGTTCAACGGTGATGGTTTTGAATCGGACTGACGGTTGGTTGACTTGTTTTTGGCGGGTACGCGCTTTGGAAACAGGACGTAGCAGCAGCAATGAACACCGGTCTTTTAATGTCCTCTGCATCTAAAGCCGCCCGGCACGCTGCGCTCCACAAAGTTGTCACCACGCACACTTCACACACATGGGCAGCCGTCCTCGTGAAGATGCTCCTTTCACAAATCAACGGGCAGTCGAATGCAAAGGGGACGCCTTATCTTCCCAAGGAATCATTGAAGGAGAAGTATGAGAAGGCGGGGAAGAGGCTGTTTTTGTTTGACTATGATGTGCGTACGCTCCTCTTCCCCCACCTACCCTGGTGGGAATGCGTGGGGGAAGATAAAAGATGATACTGATACGATGGTGCACCGAACAGGGTACCCTCACGCCCATCGTCAAAACACCTTCGATGGCAATCCCTTCTCTCGACGCCCTCAACGCTCTCACGAAGCTGACCTCAGACCCTCGAAACATCGTCTACATCGTTTCAGGTCGGGACCAAGAATTCCTCGAGATACATCTGGGACACATCAAACACCTCGGTATGAGCGCCGAACATGGCGGGTTCATACGTGATCCTTCCAACGGTAACCACGGTGATGATGTCAAGCAAGAGGAATGGGTCAATTTCACGGACAAATTGGATATGGAGTGGATGGAAGAGGTGGCTGAGATATTCAGGTATTATACGGAGAGGACGACAGGAAGTCATATTGAGATCAAGAAGAGTTCAATTACGTGGCATTATCGGGCGAGTGATCCCGAGTGGGGGTAAGTAACCCATTCATGCCTTCTTCTTGTTGCTCTTGCTTTCCTTTCTGCTGTTCGGTCTTGAGAAGTTATTAGGGAAGGCGAGACGATGCTGACGATTTCGCTTGTGTAGGCTCTTCCAGTGCAGACAGTGCCAGGACTTGTTGGAGAATAACCTGGCGCATAAACGCCCCATCGAGGTCCTCGTTGGAAAGAAGAACCTGGAAGTGCGCCCAATGGCTATCAACAAGGTACATCCAAGCCTCCCCAGTTATATCGGCCCATTCCCTGAATGAGATGACTTTCTGTAGGGCGAAATCGTCAAGCGCATCTTGTACATGAACCCCGATGCCGAGTTCATCTTCTGTGCTGGTGACGACAAGGTGAGTCGGCCTTCGGCCTTCTTCTCTTGCTCGTGCCACAGACGCTAACACGAACATCCGCACCGTGCCGCGCCACACCAGACCGACGAAGACATGTTCCGCGCCCTGCACCTCTTCCCCCCCACCCCAGCCGGCAAAGCGACCCTCGAGGCGCCCCTCTCCATAACCCTCATCGACAAGTCAGCGCCTCCCGAAGTCCAGCTCTCCATCAGTGCCGACTCGATCTTCACCACGGCCGTCGGCCACAGCTCGAAGCGCACGCTCGCTGGCTGGCACGTGACGACGCCGGAGGAGGTCGTCGACCACATGCTGCATCTCGTGGGTGAGACGAGTCGCGGTGGGCCGCTGAGCGGGCAGGAGGGAGAGGAGGCGAGGGGTTATCTTTGAGTGGCGTTTGGGGGGCCTGGGCCTGGGCAAACGGGTCCGCACTTTCATCGTGACAAATATACTGACACTTGCAGTTAGACGACTAGACGACTTACTTCCTTTCTTCCCCCCTGGTCTCCTCCCTCTTAATGTTTACCATCAAGCTTGTACATGTATCCGTCTGAAAAAAAAACATGCAATAGATAATCACATCTGCCTCCTGCATTTCGTTTCGAACTTGATGCTCTGTCGATGTGCAGACCATCCTTCAAGGCTTCGAGCTCACTCTTGTAAATCAATGACAGAACAGCCAACTCGACACTATGGTCATTCGTTCATGCAACTACGCCAACAAACACAAAGAACAAGCGTCTTAGGACAGGCACTACTTACCTCTTGGGATTACTGTAAGCAAAAGGACAAAGAAAAAGACAAAGAAAAGGAGAAGAAAAAAAGGAAGAGAAAACAGCTAAGAATTTGCACTAGCAATGCACTTTTTTCTCGTATAAAGCGGTGTACAGCGCGCTGGGCAAACCACACCGAATTTTGAACAGCTATGAAAAGGGAGCAATTCATTCGAGTACAAAGAGATGATTAGCCATCGGCTTGCATCATAACTTGGCCGCCCTTCGCAGCCGTAGGTGTGAAGGTGTGCCAGCGGTCGTTGAAGCGGACGTCCAAAGGACGACCGCCGTACATGTATTGCTGGAACTTGGCTGTCAAAGGAGACAATTAAGAAAGTAACAAAAGTTACGTGGTCACAGGTCGAACGCACCAATAGCAGTCTCGGCCTCTGTGACCTGAGCAAACTGGACAACACCACATCCCTTGGACCTCGTCCCGTCGAACAGAATCTCAGCAAGCTCGACCTGCCCGGTGGTTTCGAATAACTCTACGAGATCCTCGTTGGCAGTCGACCAGGGAAGCTAAAGGTATATCGTGAGACCCGCGCCCAGTGTCACCAAGCCGTTGTGGAAAGGACTCACGTTGCGAACCATGATCTGCTGGCTTGGTTCAGGCTCCACGTAGCCGTAACCACCGCCTCCGCCGCCGCCGCCGCCGCCGCCGCTGCCGCCGTAACCACCACCATAACTGTCCATGCGAAGCCCACCGTGTCCACCAGACTGGTCGGGGCCAGGATAGTCCGCATAGAGATCCTGGCTCGAGAAATCGCGTCCAGGTCCTTGATGTCCGTACCCACCTCTGAAGCCTCCACGGTGACCGCCTCGGAGGCCACCACGTAAGCCACGGCCACCGAAGCCACGGAGACCACCACCGCGCAACCCACCAGGTCCGGAGAGGCCCGCGTAACGGTCCTGAAATGACCGTGCATTGGATACGTAAAATGGAGAAAGCGCCCAAGGCACTTACCTCGCGGACTTCCAGTGTACGACCATACCAGTCGAAGCCATTGTACATGTCTGAACTGATGTAAGACAGTTGGTGCATAGATATGAGATACGGGACGAACTGATGGCCTGCTGGGCATCCTTTGAAGTTTCAAAGACAACGGTACCAGAACCTTTGGGACGACCATCAGCACCAATGTTGATATCAGCGCGAATGATATTTCCAGCAGCTCGGAACAGATCCTTTAGGTCCTGCCAGCCTGCTTGGTAAGGCAGCTAATCGGTGTATTTAGCAAACATCCAACTAAATGAAAATGGTGTCAACTGACATTGCCAACATAAAGTTGATTTCCAGGATTTTGTTGGGTGCCGAAATAATTGTGATGAGGAGGACGTGGAGGCGGTTGTGCGTGGAGCCCTTGCCCAGCCATTGCCATACCGATCTTGCCAGGCACAGGAGTAGCACCAAATCGTGATTCATTTTCGCGATCCTACGATGACGATGAGCTTGGCCAGGACCACTAACAAGCCAACCGCTCACCTCACGGATAAACACTGGGCGACCAAGAAGCGGTACTTCCGAGAGCTCGCGAACAGCTCTCTGCGCGTCTTCTGGAGATGCGAACTCCACGATGCTAGGAAGGTTGTGAGGCAGAGCATCGTTTGGATGAACAAGAGTACGTACCCACAACCCTTGGATATCCCGGTAGGTGTGATAAGGACTTCGGCGAAGAGGACCTCCCCAGCTATGAATCCCCAAAAGAAAACTCCCATCAATATCCTCTCGAATCATTCCAACCATCCAACAACGGCAAAACCGGAAGAAAAAACGGCAGGGGGCCACTAGCACTACAAGCCACTCCTCCACTCTCCCTCATCAGCTCATACTCGAATCACAAAAGCACCCCATCAACTGCCTTTCTCCAAAACGAGCGAGCTTCAGCAGAACGGATTTGCGTGAGCAGCAATCAAAGCCTTTCCCCTCTCTCTCACGCAAAGAAAAAAGGTCTAATCTGAGATTCCCCCACCCACCTCCCCTCATAAATTCCATAAGATCGCGGTACTTGACGTCGTAGCTGAGATTGCCAACATATACCCGGTTTTCTCTCTTGCTGATCTTTGCAAATTCGACGGCTTCTTCGTGGTCGGCGTTCATTGGGCCACCAAGGGAACGAGCAAACGGATCCGCAGGCTTGCGATCACGACTCCGCGAACGAGTACGCGATGGGGTCCGCGAGCGCGTACGCGACCGTGAGCGACGGGATTGCCTGCGATCACGTGGTGACGTGGAACGCCTGCGGGGGGACCTCGACCGCGGCGAGCGACTACGAGAACGCTTACGACGCTAATTTTTTTTTACATAAATTGTAAGTTCTACCTAAGCGATTTGCAAAAACTGACCTCGCCGTTGCGTCGTTCCTCAGGCTCCCAGTGGTCAGTGCGCCTGCTGCGAGCTGGTGGGAGAAAAAAAAACGTAAACAAACACTGATGACAAAAAGAGAGAAAAACGCACCCGAGTCCCTTGCGCCCCGTTCCCTGTCTCTGTCGCGGTCACGGTCCCTTCGATCGCGGTCGCGGTCTCTGTCCCGATCTCTGTCGCGCTCCCGGTCGTGGTCACGGTCTCTATCCCTATCTCGTTCTCTGTCACGATCTCTCCCGCTTACCACACCTCCCTTGTCCTCGACATCTTCCTTGATTTTCATATCCACGTCCATTTGAGCGAATTATTGAGGAGACCAAGCAGAATGGTGGTAAAAAGTCAACAAAGTCAAGGGAAAGAACGGAGTAGCGACAAAGCTAATTTTTGACTGCTTGATCAGCTGACCGCCAGCCCAATCGGAGATTGAACATGCCACAGCCACCATTACACTGGTGAGTTTGGTGACAACAAACTTTGCCCTCCGTCACCATCTTCGTTCTCGAGACTGCTTGCATGGGCTGGTCGAGGATACACTGCATGAGTCTCCCTCAAACACATAGGATCCACGGTATCCAATATTTATTTTATTGATGTTTCACGTTGGAAGTCTCGAAACATAATATTACGTAAGCTCCCACTGGAAGTCAACGTAGACATCCCTCAAATGCCTTACTTGTATCGTAGTCTTGCTCTCATATAACTAACAGTACCTGGACTCGGAATTCTACATTCATGGGTATCAAACGTCGACTACAAGAAAATTCGTACTATCCTTTCTTCAGCTATGAAGTCCATTGCAAAGTTACTCCAAAATCAGGTCTATGGAACAAGGACTAAGTCCTTGGTGCGGTCGAATTAAGTGCTGCGGATAATACATACGACCCTCGTGCGTTGGCTGGGAAATAATCGAATCCATAAACCGGGGACAGCGTCCGAGATAGTTTATGCAGGGCGAAGGTTGGTTTCAGGGGGTGCAACTTCGTCGGCCCTTACGACGACGACGAACGCGGTCATAAGCGCGGAGAAGGCAAGCATCAATGAGCTTGCCGAGAGTACCGCAGTCCGAGCGGAGGATACACCCGTCATGAGTGAGACCACGACAAACACGTTCAGTGGGACGCGGAACAGCGCCGATAACTGTCCAGATACCATCAATATCCCAGTCCACACAAATCAGCGTCGTGAAATAGAAGAGAAAAACTCACTGTAGCACGATGTTCGTTTGAGATCAAGGTCCCCTTCAACATACCTTGCACGGGGTAATACATCCCGACACATGCCTCAAAGGCACAGAATGCCCAAAAGCGCACTTTCTCGTCGTCCGAGCGTGTGCTGAGTGCAAGCGCCAATGCGCTTACGGAACAAACGAGGCTGCTCAGTTTGGCGTGGAGCGTTAATGACGACTCGCTGGGTGAGCCTGGTGACGGTGGTGGGGTGTACGAAGTGATGGCAGTATAGAGGAGGGAACCAAGCATCATGGAGACCATCAAGGAGGAGAAAATATAGCCAAGGGGAAGGGCCACAGAGGGGAAAGAAGGTGAGGCTTCTTGCAGGGATGGAACCCAAACGAAAACAAATAAGTACATCGAACCTTCGAAGCACGTCTGCGTCAAGCCAATCACCAACAAGATTGGATCTGAAAGAGGAACGCGGGATCATCATTGACTTTCGGTCCTGAAGGTGACTTCCGAGAGAGAATTTACCATTGCGCACGACTCTCCACGCCTGCCCGAGACGCTTCAACTGGAATGGATCAGCATGTACAACTGTTGTGCTGCCTCTGCCTCCGTAGTTCTCTGTCCAGCTAGCTTTGATGACGAGATATGCAAGAAGAAGCAGCCCTCCACTCGCGATGAACGGTGATGCGAACGAGTTTGTGAGGCTTACGAGTTGGTTACTTGCTATCCCGGCGGTCGTAGCAACAAATCCGTTGACGAGCGTAGCGCGCCCGAAGATATTCGAGAGGTCGGACGAAGGGATCGTCAGGGAATTTGCCGATGAGACTAACCAGGATTCGAAAGCCGAGTATAGAATAGACGTTGACACCCCGGCCGTAAGACGCCCGAGAAGGAGAACAGGTAGGTAGCGCACGTTGATGCAGAGACATGCAAAGGTATAGGTTATGCAAAATACGAGGCACAATTTTTTGCGACCACTGATACAGCGTTCAACGGGAGTATGCCCAATCGAGACGCGAGGAGGACGCACTGTTGATCCGCCCACAAGCCTACCAGGGGGGCAGTTAAGCCAGCAGACATGAAACCGATGACGAACAAGGCCGCGACCATCCTTTCTGGCATCCCGTACTGTTCGCGATATAGGGAGTACACATACGGCCCTTGTAGCCAATCAGCACCTGTACCGGCCCACGATCAGATCCGGCAGTACCAGCACCAAACAAGCATAGGTCAGACATCAGCGGGTTACAGGTCAGAAAAGCAGGCTCACCCATTACGATTGCATAGACAACCAGATACTGTCTCGTCAACGCGGTTGCGTTCGCTGGAACGTTACTCCCACCGTTCTCAAGACGGTCTGCAGGGTAGTCCTTTGCCGCCGCCGCTCGTTTCCGGGATGATGCATGACGTTCGAGAAGAAGGAAGACCAAACAAGAAGTGGCGAGTAGAATCAATTGCAGTTCATAGAAGGCAACCATCGCCACTGTCAGAGCCAATATCTGCACCCTGAGACTCGGCTAGATGATTGTTTGAGCGAAAGATATGGAATGTGCGTCGTAGACGCGGTCAACTTGGCATGTATTTCTGCGAGATATCCGTTGGTTGATTGTTGGTGGTTCGTAAGCGTGGTATTTGGCAGAACTGCCAGTCAACGCAAAGTTAGCGTTCCAACTTCCCACCATCTTGTTGCAAACCACCATCACTTCACCAAAATGACAGCTTCAAAAACATCCTTGGTTGTTGGTTTTACAACTTGAATACCACAATCTTCTTGATCAGGGCACTAGTCCGGTATTAACTGACTTCCTCGAAATTCTTTTGGGCACTGGCTACGCGTCCACACTTTGTCCGCCTGGGTTTCGACGGATTTGCCCCGCCGACAGCATGTAGAGACTGGGAAAAAAGAGGTGTGTTTGTTCGATTAGTAGTTGGAAGTGGTCCCATTGATTAATGATTAATGACCCCTGTGTAAGCCTACAGCTTACCTAGGTTTCTATAACTAGTACATATACTGCTCGCGATACTGAACATAAGGCATTCAGTATTACTGCCTTTTGGCGTAACGGTCTAAGTGGACAGCGGACATGACCCCTCACGCCCTGCCTGTCTTGTGTACTATGCGTTGAGCCTGACTTCTCGTTGGGCCAATGGGACAAGGACCTCGCACTTCGTCAACATGAACATGTTCTTAACCATAACCCATGGCAAGTCCCGAGCATCCTGCCGAACAGCTTTGTTAGCTTGAACGTTGCCACGTGGTTGCCTGGCTGCGACATTGTGTTTGCCTGCACGTCCACCTTCAAATAGACCCTCATCCCCCCTCGACTCTCAGTATGCCTTGAGTCCTTCACCCTTGGTACCACTCATAGTTTCTCTCAACAAAGATAACTCACCTACAGAATGGGGTCAGGATATTTTATTGTTTATTCATGTTATAATTTTGACATGCTCTCTTTTGTCCAGTTCTGTAAGATCATCACCTGTTAACAGGTACTAGTTTTAGCCCGTTGTGGCTTTGCCACAGGGTGTTCAAGCTAGCTGCTCCCTTTTTAATAATATATTCTATCATCTATAAGTAGAGGATGAGTTTGGAATCCCCCTGTTTGATGATCTATTTTATCATCTATACAGTGACTTCATAAACCATTGCAATGTTTGGCCTAAATGCAATGTGCAAAGCATATTACAAAAGGGCATGAAAATCTTGCTTAGCTCTGGTGCTGCACATTGTAGTAGTCACTCCTGGCTACAAATTGGTCCCTGGGTCATGTGATTTACTTCAGGGGCTGTGGAGATATGCCAATTATAAAACAGTAACACCATTGCAATGGTCTATTTACTCTATGATAAATTAGGGTATTTGGGAAATATCAGTACTTGGACTGCCTCAACCCTCCTAGTCATGCTTTCAATCAATTTCTGACACTCTGCTGCTGAAATCCTCTCCCACTCCACCTGAACTCTCTTCCACAATTCCTCTATTCCTTTAGGAGGGTGTTCATACTCTGCAAGCTTTCTTTTGAGGCAACCCCAGGCATGTTCTATGGGGTTAAGGTCTGGAGACTGTGCAGGCCATACCATGGTCCTAAAAGCCTGCTCCTCTAGCCACTCCTTGACCTTCTTGCATGTGTGCTTGGGGTCATTGTCCTGCTGAAAGATGATGTCAGGAGGATTTAGACCATAATACCTCAGGGAATCATGAAGTTCATTTTTCAAAATTTGAAGGTAAAGGTCACCATCCATCCTACCATCAATCTTGGCAGTATATCCAACTCCCTGCCAAGTCATACAGCCCCACATCATCAAAGAACCTCCTTCAAACTTCACTGTTCCCTCTACTAGCCTATCACTGAGCCCCTCTCCTGGCTTTTTCCACACCCATTTGCGACCATCTGACCCTAGGCAATTGATTTTAGTCTCATCAGACCATACTACCTTCTTCCAATTCTCCACAGCCCAGTCCTTGTGAGCATAGGCATAGTCCAACTGGGCCTTGTGATGTTTGGCAGAGAGAAGGGGGTGTTTTTGCTTGACTACAGCCTTTAAACCAGTCTTTTTCAAGGCCTGGCAGACAGTATTAGGGTGGAGGGGTTGATTAATGATATTGGTAAGGGTTTTGGTGATCTGGACAGCATTCTCTGCCTTGCGAGTAGAGATGAGGTGGATGGCATGATGGACATTAGCAGGGGAAAGCTTGAATGGACGACCTCCAGTGGACTTCTGAGCACTCTTTGGCACAAAGCTTAGAGATGGTAGAGGTATGAAAACCAGTGGATGTGGCAATAGAATGACCAGAATAACCAGAGTCAAGCATAGTAATGATGGTATTCTTTTGGATAGCAGAGATGCAAAATATGTGTGGCTTAGTTTCATCATCCTGCTCACTTTGCTCGCTCCCATGCCTCATCTGTTCATTATATGGATATACCTGGTCTCACCGACATGCTCCAACGAATCAATCAACATGTCATTGATGCAGGTTTTGCTAATGTCTACCATTAATTCTGCTGGCTGAAAGGAAAATTGCAAGAGGTCAGAGGGGGGCATGGGTGCTCTCTTCTTCATGTTGAGCTCATGCCGTTCTACACTGTCACATCCCGAAACTTCCCTAACCCATCTGGCCCAATTCTGAACCCCTATGATCAAATCGCGAATCCCGAGCCTCGGACTTTACCTTAAAAGATTTCTCTTTCATCAGACATTCTAAACCCCATATTTCCTGTCCTGGACTTTTGCATTCCCATCCTGGACTTTCTGCATTCCCGTCCTGGACTTCCGCATTCCCATCCCGGACTTTCGTATTCCTATCTCGGCTATCTCTTGACATATGTCACTTTCCTTTGACACTTCTTGACATTTACAGTTCCTATCGATAATTCCCTTCCCCCTTGCTTCACAATTATTGCACCATTGCCTTCAGTCATTATTCTCCCATTCTGACGCCATTTCGATTCATTCCTTCCTTTCTTCCAGAAACCCGAAACTCCGATTCATCTGACATACTTTAACATCTTTATATCTTCTGGACTCTTCAGTATATAAACCCGCTTGTACTCTACAATATTTTGTTACACTGATGAGGTTGTGAGAACTCAATCAGATAACACCAACGTGTCCTAGTGTTGAGTAGGACGATCTAAGTCAGAAGTCTTTACTGGCAGACTATAGGCCAATCGGTGAAGAGAGTGCTCAGACCAAGAGATAGCTTGTTAAGCTATGTATTGCGTAGATCTAACTTGGGTTGTAACCAAGTAGAGTACAAGTCTTTATACTACTGAGGATGGCGCACGGACCAAGGTATCCGAAGTAGGTATTGTCCAAGAAAGGTAACTAAAGATAAGAGAAGAATGCGCCATTGGGCAGAATGTCATGGAACTTCATAGAAGAGAGAATAAGCGAGATAAGACCAGGGGTTTTACCTGGAGTCACTGGTTGTACAAAAGGTCATAAAAGGAAAAGAGAAGTCATGTGATGTGCAGAGTCACGTGAATAGGGAAAAGATGGTTCTACCGTAACATATTTCCTTAGTTCAAATATCAACTAAATCCCGTTCTTTCCTAATCCGCTTCACTCTGAACCTCCTCAGTCCTTAAGTTGACCTTAGGATTGATCTCCGACCCTCTGCTCCGAAATCAAGGAACAGAACTCGTACAGGGGTGCAGCACATAAGCTGAAGCTGAATGTTACGCTGATGAGGTCGTTAGACTCCTTCAGTGAACAACGCCAAGTCTGGTGTGAACCGAGACTGAGATCTATCAGAAGTCTTTACTGGCAGA
>MU127423.1:384872-444547 GCA_014904945.1 Gyrodon lividus
AAGGAACTGAACTCGTACAGGGGCGCAGCACATAAGCTGAAGCCACAGTTCCTTACCCCTCCGACACCTTCTCAGGAATTCCCGCAAACCCCGCCCCCTCCGCAACTCCGGAACATCCAGGAATTCCGGGAAAGAACCGGACTTGACAGATGCCCAGACCAGGAGTGCAAAAGGCAAACTGAACATAACCCCAAGAGCCTTGCATCCCACTCCCCAGCGAGTCATGCTATACATGAAAGACACCTTGGAGTTCAATACATAGAAAGAAATCATAGTGGAAAACATACAGCATCAACAGCAGAATCCTCTTGTGCATGGCTCTGTCTCGTGAGCAGGACAGAGGACAGTAAGGAGCCAACAACACTCAGAAGAGACATGTAAGTAGCAACCAACTGTTTGTACATCTTCTTTGTCAATGCCAGGGACAGCAAGAAAACTGACATCCACTGCCAGCATTGCAGTGGACTACAATGTTATGGTGCCTTGGTCAGTTGTGACTGACCAACTAATCAATCAAATTACCCACATATATTCTGAAACTATTCCATTCATTATTCAATTTGCTTGCATCATGCATAGTTGACGACACTGTCTACCCAAATGCTTTCCAGCTCTCTGGTATGCTCAGAGGGTGCGCAGAAGAAGAGGAAGTCTGATGGAACCAAAAATGATGAATTTTCTTCTGGCTCATTATCATTACCATCTTTTGAATAAATGTATAGGTTCGCTTCTAGTGGCACTCCTGGCTGCCCATGGAAATTGTAAAATTTTGCATGGGCTAGAATTGAAGTCAGTCATAGCACAATTTGGTGGGGAAAGATTAACAATTGAAGTTGCACATCACACAAGCTAAAAAGAACTTAAGGAAACAGTCAAGAGTTCGGTGTTTCAGACACACCTACAACCCACAAAGCATAGTCACCAATTGCATCAACCCTCACTAGTGAATTTGATATCAGCTGTGCAGATTGTGACTGTAAAGACAAGAGTTACCCTGAAGGTATAGTATGAGACTGAGAATTATTCCGAGCTCATCCTTATCAAGGGTTGACAATGGTGCCTTAGATGTAATGTGATCTATGGGGTTGTCAACAGTGCCACTGAAAAAATGAACAATAGAAAGAAACAAATAACCAACCTGCATGGGCGTGAGAAACCACTCCCCAGACCTCAGTGACATGGTCTTGAGATATTGGGATACAACTAGGAAATTGTTCGTAGTGCAGCCTATGGGATATCAATGATCCCTCAACCAAGAACTGTTCTGTGATCAATGTACCAGTATTGCACCTCAATGGCATATCCTGCCTCAGAGGTGTCAGAGGATGTGAACACCAGATACTACCATTCTGTATGACTTACTGATATAACTATCTGCAACAACCTGCAAATCTTTCAACAGGTCCATTGCATTGAAATCATCGACACAGAATACTACATGACTGTCATAGTTAATGAAATAATAACACCGTGCTCCAAAACCGACCATGTCCAAGCTGTATTACAAGTGTGTAGGACATGGTTTAAAGGGTGGGTTCAGAAGCACTCAACGCTCCTTGTCCCTTGAGAGCCTGGTATATTTCTCAATTTTGGTGAGGTTCCTTGGTTGGGTAAGGATGTCTGTGAAGACATGCTAATACACTCTGAATATGACTGGTGAATCAAGTTTCTTAGATCTTGTCTGGATTGAAGAAATAGCACACTCCATTTGAATGCACAGCTCAGGCCATTAGGAAAATGGTGAGAAGCTGCTATAACCAGATAGATGTGACAAATAGATATCAACACAACATGATTGGATAATCCTTGAGATGACATTACCTTTCAGTTGTCAATGTAGCCTTGGACTGACATGTTACAAATGTATCAGCCATGATCTTTCAACACTCAATCTGACATGAATTGATAAGATTGTTATTATGTTGTAATGCTGAAAAAGGAATACCATTAGGTTATAAGCAATGTGGTATTTGGTAATCAGTTACACTTACCAATTAAACAAGCTTCACAATGATATATTATGATATTCTATGATGAGTTGTTGGTCAATTTACTTCGTCTTGATGCTCAATTGTGTTACAGTAGAACCATTTTAGCCCCTTTTTCTTTTTCCTTCTCACGTGACTCTGTTCTATCACATGACCTCTTTCCTCTTTTGACCCTTTGTACAACCAGTGACCCCAGGCAAAACCCCTGGCCTTATCTTTCTTCTTTCATATTCTATGACCTTCTACCCAATGGTGTTTATTCCTCTTATCTCTAGGTACCTTTCTTGGGTGATACTTACTTTGGATACCTTGGTCTGTGTGTCATTCCCTGTAGTATAAAGACCTGTACTCTACTTGGTTACAACCCAAGTTAGATCTATGCAATACATAGCTTAACCAGCTATCTCTTGGTCTGAGAACTCACTTCATTGATTGGCCTATAGTCTGCCAGTAAAGACTTCTGATAGATCTTGCCCTACTCAACAGTAGGGCTTCTTGGTGTTATCTGATTGAGCTCTCACAACCTCATCAGCGTAACAAATTGTCTATCCCTATCATGACTATCATTGAACAGCCTACCAATAACCAGAGGTGTGGGAAAATATTTGTAAGTACTGTATAGTTGGTAGTTTATAGACTCTTCCTCTCTGACTTTCTAAGTTTTCTCACTCTTGTCTCTGAGTTCTTACTCAGGTCAGAGTCACTACCAACAAGGTAAGTTTTAGGTTCATGAATTGGTAAGTTCAAAACTTGTGTGTGTGATGTTATTTGTAAGTGTTTCATGTTTTATTGATTTTCTTAGTCTGTAATTCTAGATTACATGGTAGTCTACAAGTGCTGGTAGTCTATGATAGTCTATGATAGTCTTTGCAAAATAAGAATTATCTTATGTTTACACAAGGATAAATATGAGTGATGTTAAATGATCTATAACAATTTCTTTTATTAAACAAAAAACAAAGAACAAAAGATATTCCCTGGTAAAGAAGATAGTGCTGGATAATTTTTGCAAGCCTTTTGGAACTGATCATGCATGAAAACACAATCAGAGTGCTGCTTATGACACTACAGATATTGATAATCTACACCAATCATATAGATTTATATTAACTATACAATATGACTGATAGGTTTTGATCTATGCTCTCATCCCAGCCCTGGATTATCTAACATGAGCTAGGTGTGTATTGTTCTGATGTTAATTGTAGGGTATTTATAAAGGATAATCCTATATATGGCTATCCCTTTTCTTCACCATTTTCCTAATGCTTAATGTCATTATTGGGACTGGAAGCATGGTCACACATGTGTAATCAATGAACATCATGTTCTTTTCATATTCCAGCTTCTCCCTGTTTTTTAACCAGCAGTTTTCCATTGTTCCAACCTCATTTTTTAAATGGGTCACAGTGTCACATCCTGAAACTTTCCCAACCCATCTGGCCCAATTCCGGCCTCCTATGATCAAATCCTGAATCCCGAGCCTTGGACTTTACCTTAGAAGATTTCTCCTTCATCGGACATTTCAAACCCTGTATTTCCCATCCTGGACTTTCGCATTCCCGTCCTGGACTTTCACATTCCCGTCCTGGACTTTTGCATTCCCGTCCTGGACTTTCGTATTCCTATCTTGGCTATCTTTTGACATGTGTCTCTTTCCTTTGACATTTCTTGACATCTGCAGTTCCTATCAATAATTCCCTTTCCCCCTGCTTCACAATCATTGCGCCATTGCCCTCAGTTATTATTCCACCATTCTGATGCCATTCTGATTCATCCCTTACTTTGTTCCAGAAACCCAAAACCCCGATTCGTCCGACATACTTTAACAGCTTTATATCTTCTGGACTCTTCAGTACATAAACCCACTTGTACTCTCCACTATTTCCTTAGTTTGAATATCCCATTCTATCCTGTGAAGTCTCCACTTCACTCTGAAACCTCCTTCAGTCCTTAAGTTGATCTTAGGATTGTCTTCCGACCCTCTGCCTTGAAATTGAGGAACAGAACTTGTACAGGGGCACAGCACATAAGCTGAAGCCGAAGTTCCTTACCCCTCCGACCCCCCTCAGGGATTCCTGACCAACTCCGCCTTTCTGCACGCTCTGGAACTATCCAGGAATTCCAGGATCGAACCCAGATTTGACAGTGGTGGAGTATGATTGAATGGTGAGAATGTGTTATGTGACCAGACCTGCCTGAGCGAGTCCAACTTTTATGTATACAAAGCTCATGCATGCATGTTGCCTCATGTACCCAAGTCAAAACATTTTGTTGAGACCCATTTCTGCCACCAATGGTTTGGGTTTTCTGATGATTGGGAACTTTGGTGGGCTGATTGGACTCATAACCTTGAGCCTTCAATAAAACAGGATCACTGCAGGTTCAGTACTGTCAATGAGTGGTGTAATCATGTTTGATCCTACAAAACTGGACAGAAGGGAGCAAGTCAATTTATTGAGAAATAACTATAGGTGGTGCAAAGAGTGAAAAGATTTAGGACATAGTGGGAGTTAAATGGGATGAGTGTCCATATGAAGACAGATATGTTAGTGAACACATTGTCGCAGCCAGGCAACTGCATGTTGGCACTCAAGCTAACCAAGAGCTAACACCAAGACTTGTGTTGGTCAATAGGGCTTCATATCACAGATACTCCAATCCAGAGAATGATGTTTGGGACTTGCTATGGAGTATGGTGACAACATGCCAATGAAGAGCGCAAATATTGTTCCACTTGGCTCAACAAGAAGTCAATGCTTAACAGTTGGTGCAATACCAGAGGAAGTAGTCATCAATACACCAGTTTCTCCTCTGTGGTGAACATTTGATGGTTGTACTGTGACTCTAGGGGTCCACCTTCCAACTACTCATGGAACAAATGCACCTATATATATATATTAGTTTGCTGATGTGTTGGTGGGGCAAATTTCAGTCTTGTATCTTGGAAAGAGTCATAAACTCAGAGGTATGAGGTGTGTACACACTCCAGGAGTGGGCATCCAAAAGTCTTTCAAGTAAGTCAGTTAATCCCAGGCTAATGTCTGCCCTGAGGAGATCAGAGCATTTTGACTGAGTCTCAGCAAAAGAACGAAGGGCAATAACACCAATCAAGATTGGGGGTGATTCCACTCTGAGATACTCTTGGGTCTTGAAGCTGTTAAATATCATCCTGGTAGAGCTCTTTCATTACCATGGTGGTTTGCCACAAGCTAGTGGGAACACAAATATTGCACTGACAGCAAGGGTGGGGTGGGGGCACATCAGGAAAATATATATAAGATTATCTTTTGCTTGTCATGTCACCATCAGAGAGGTGCTTAACTGATTCTCTAACACCAGAAAGACAATTCACTGACAAGGCTATATAGCTACTGGGTGGCATTTTGAAAGTATATCAACCATTATCATCTGGTACTAAGTCAGGCATTCATTGATAAGATATTGATCATCATGCTGTGGTTCTGAAAAAGGCATATCAATATCTAAAGTTGTCATAATGTTATCATGTGGTAATTCAACTATACTTGCTGACAAGCCATCTTTCACAATGATATGCAATGACATTCAATGATATTTGACTGATCAAACTATTCACTCTGATTTCCAACTAGTTGCCCTTGTCATGAATGTCATTGAATAATATTAAAACCAGCCAGAAGCATGGGAAATAATTTGTAAGTACTATACAGTACATGTTATATAAACTCACCCTCTGCTGCTTTTCAATTTCTTCACTCTTGTTCTCTGATTTCTTCTTCAGAGGCAGAGTCACTACCCAAGGTAAGTCCATCATCTACTAGTAAGTCCAATAACTTGTGTGAATGAGATTGTGAATGTTTTTTTCTTTATCATTTTCGCATTTTTAAGCACACTGGTAGTTAGTTTACAATGGTAGTTCAGGTCTCTTCTAGAGCAATGAAAACATTTTCCATTCATGAATATTTAACCTGAATATGTGATTAGTGTAAATTTTTGATCTTCACTTTGTTTTTTAAAATGTTACCTTCAAAAGATATTCCCAGATAAAAATGATAATTTTAGATAATGAATGCAAGTATGTCAAAATGGATCAGGTATGAAACCCAGTGAGAATTGGACATGTCCGGAGCGGTTGACATCACATGAAATATGACTAAACATATTAGCTCTAATTCGACAATAAAATGAGAGCTATATCACATTTTCCAAATGATGAGATGTGTTCCAATAGTACTAGGTATTATAATTCACATTGCATCACATCTCAACACATTTGTGATTGCCTTGCTTGTACTCACTCCAATATGCTCTGGTGTGATGAGAAATGACTACATTGGAAGGTATCTGATGTAGGTATTGTAGAGGGTGGTATCACATGATGGTGGAAAAACAGGGGTACCTGCGGGATAACAAAAAAAATGTAGGAAACACATGAAACAGAATTGAAAACACTAACAAGCAAGCCAAAAACAACAAGGGCAGAGAGACAGCAGTCATTGCAGGTAAGAAGGCAGTAAGAGGAAAGTTATTGGTGATGGGGAATAGTGGCCTAGTATAAGGGTCTCTCGAACTCAGATTTGGCCCATTTACTACTAGCTACCTATAGATCTCTGTTAGTAAATCCCTCATAAAATCTACTTGACGTACCAATCTGCAGGCTTTGTCATTGTACAAATCCTGCTTTGCTGACCTAAGCCCATTCCAAAATGCATTGAATTGTTCATGTGTGCTGCCGACACTGGCACTTTTGCCTTTGAATTGTTGCAGCCAATGATATGCACATAGGTTTCTAGTACAAATCAGTACAGGAGTACAACATGCCAACCGCTGACTTACAATCTATTACCTATGCGCATCTTGATGGCTTTTTGGGTAACAGAGATGGACATGTGTTCACAATATTGTTGAGTACAGGCATCTTGGTCGGCACCTTGAGAACCACAGGAGGATCTTGCATGCCAATGGTAACGGTAGCTAGGGCAATTTCTGGCATGATGACTCCGGCAGTGGCCAGAGACAGTGCAGAGCTTGTAAATAATAAGCATGTGACCTGTAAAATATGAACACCCTCAGGGTTGAAGACCTCAATTACAGGTGGGGTGGGGATTACGTTTGAGGTCAAGGTTAAGTTGACAGAGACCACCGGTGACATTGATGGACATGGTGAAGACCCATGAGACATGGAAAGTGGTTGCAATAGAGCAGGCAAAGATGTTGTTGGTGACCCACGTGAGCTCACGTTGCTTGATGACTCTGGCTCACTCAAGTTATCACCTACTAAAGCAAGTCAGTCAAATAGTATACAACAATGTTTCAGTACGTACCTCTTAGATGCTTGCTGTCCTCTTGCATTTCGACACAGCCCTCCAGCTTACGTTTCATTGACTCCTCAATATCCTTTGGTTCATCTCCATTCTGGCTGCCTCCATTGTCAGACATGACAGCCTTCAGTTTCATATTGCCATGCTCATTGAGATGGTGTTTTGACCAGGAGGGATACATCAAAGTTGCTAAATGATTGAGCTTCCAACCATTGTCTGCATATTTAAACAGAGGGTGAGCATTTTCCACCAGTCTATGGAACTTTTGGCGTCCTGTGGCATCTATGCGACCCCAAGACTGCAGGGCCAAACTGCCCTTGGTGAGGGTCCTCCATCCACTGCACACGGTTGTACAAATTACAGTGATTGTGTCAGCAGAGACAACACTGCCATTCTCAAGCTTGAGGTAATCAACTTTCCCTCGTATACCTGCTTGCACTTTGGGGCTGTTATTTAACCACTGTGTATAGTCAGCAAGTGTCCAGAAATGGATGTTGGGATGAGATTTGTGGGTTGGGCAAGTGGAGGACAACCCTTTGAGGAGCAAAGGATCAATATCCACATCTGTACCTCCTTCAATAGTCATACGGAGGTCACAAAACAATTTCCTAGGTATAGGGGGAGTCAACAAGCAATCTAGACATAATTTGACATAACTTACATTGCTGTATTTTGTTCTGCTGTTACTGTTGCCAATTGAAATTCCAATGTTCTGCAATGCTCACGCCAGGTGCTCAGCTTGTGATTATACACATTCTATTAGTCAGTTGATTAGTAAAAGAACTTAAATGGCATATATATGTGCCTTCACCTGGTTCAAACCAACCAATGGCTGGTTGTATCTGCTAAAAGAAGGTGTAAATGAATGACTTTTACTGAAGAAAGTGGGATCAAGAAAGCCATCAATGTCGAGTAGAGAAAGTGAGTTTGAGAGTGGTGAAGGGGTGAAAATAGGTGTACTAGATGATCCCCCTTCATCAAAATTGAAGGGAATCATTGGGAGCGAAAAAAGGGAGATTGGGAGTGCACAAAGGGAGAAGAAAGAGTGGTGGGTGATACACATTGTGGGGAAGGAAAGGGGACTTGTGTTCAATCAGGCTCATCACATCAACAAACTCCACTGGTATATTCCAGGTAGATGGCTTGCTGTCTGTGCCTTCATATCAAGTTCTGATCCCATCATCCTCATGTTTGCCTTGATGTCTCCCATCAACACAATTGACAAGTCTGGATCACTCAAGATTCTCGAAGACGTTGTATTCCTTGAGATTGACAGTGTACACCCCAACTGGGCCACTTATACTTTCACTCTTGATGTTGACACACCCGGATGGAAGGTAAGTACCCTGGGTCTACTAACTACTGCATATATGCTGCATATATCTAAGTCACTTTGCTCTCTAGACAGTTGTTTTTCGCATGAAAGAAGGTGCAGACTAGAAAATCAACACAAAAACTGTCCTCGAGACTGGGCAGCAGGTCCAAGTCAAAGAAGAGCCAAACAAGGGCAAAATCAACCTCAAGTTGGAGGATCCCGAAGAATCCACCGATTTACTCAAGGGCAATTTCGATGATTTCGGCAAACAAGGCTACAAGTACATATCCACCAAAAGTTCCAATGACTTAGATCACTCTAACTGTAAGTTATTTCAAGGTCAATCACTGCTTCTGAGTGTGTTTTTCTTCCTAAAGTCACTGGCAATCTGAACCCAAAGGCAGCAAGTACTGAAGGACCCCCTCTCCTCCAGCCCTGGCATTACTTCATACAATGCCACTGTGCCCCTGTCGAGAGTGTCGAGCAAATCTTAGAAAGGGTTCACAAATGCATCCGGCTCTAGGCCATGTTGTATTTCAGTTCTTTGTATTACTAGTCCAGTCCATTGTGTAACTACCAAAGTGCTATCAAAGTGTATGTAAATACCATTCGAGGTCAATGTTATTGTCATCTTTGTTGTCCTCAGCATAACCACTGTAAGGAACTCCAAAATTTGTAAGGTCTAATTCAGGTCTCTCCAAGACAAAAAATGTTCTTCCGTAACTCCTGAAGGTAAATGTGGTGAGTGCGGAATCATTCCGATGACGCTAATAATGTCCTTGATGCTAACAGCATGGATATGATATCTTGAAGAAGCAAGCACAAAGCGACAGTTTGATTGGACAGAGTAAGAAGCTGGCGGTCAGGTGCTGAGAATGGGTGAACGAGGGCGATGTCCATGAAGTGCCAGTTCCTGTCTGGGTCGTCGTCGTCAGGCATAGGTATCTCATCTTCAATGGCTAAGCATGTATAGTAAAGAAGTTCTGCAAAACATATATGCCCGTCAAGCTTTAGCTTAATAGAGGCCAATATTAGTAAACTCGCCTTAGTATAAAATTAAGCTCACCTTCACCATGCAAGCAGCACACAATTTATCACAAGGCTTCAGTTTCTCCCTCCAAGCACATCTAGCAATGTGTCCATTTGGCAGGAGAAGTTGCACTCATCTTTTGATCCAGGGGACCACATAGTGTGCACCCATAAACTCGGATATAGCTTGAGCAGTACCATCTGGAGGCTGGATAAAATGCTTGTCACACTTTCAAAGAAGCGTGTATCCTTCCCTGAGGTCTGCAGCGCCATGCAGAAGGCCCTTTCAAGTGTCGTCAAGTTCAGGCAAAGCTGACAACAGGGTGTTGATCATGGTGCATCAAATCCCTTGTTGTGCGAAGTTTTCTTGATAATTTTTGTGCTGTCGAATGTTGTACTTGATGTTTCCAATAGTTTGTTCCATGGTCCATTGGGCATAGCAGACTGGGGGACCTTTTTGAATGGTTTCTGTGGCAAGATGAAGCACTTGATGGACAGAGGGGCGGATGAAATGAAGCCGGGCTTCGCGCTGTTGGTAGTATAATTCCTCATTTGCGCTCCCAGTTGCAATGTAGTATGTGTGCATCCCTTAATTTATCAGTTGTGATGTTATGTTGGCACATAATTTGAAACCCTCACACGAGCTTGCAGTAATTGATCCAGTAATGCTGAGGGAGAATGTTATACAGGAGGGTGGGGCCAAGACTGAACGTATAAAGCTGGAACTCCCAGGTTTTGTAATCAGTGCTGAGCTTTTCTGTGATGTTTCGAGGTTTTGCATCATATACTCCTGGTATGAATGGGCCCGTGTCTTCAATTGCACAACCATGTGCAGTCCAAATATTGTCATCTTTGAGAACAGCCCAGTCCCATGAGTCAGAGCAGTCCATGGAGGCACAGTCTATCATCCCATACCATGAGGAAAGGAGGAGGTCACTGAGGTTGCCGGCCAGATGCATTATGTCCGAAGTGATACAGAGGGGGACACTGAGGGAGTGAGTACGGGCAAGACCAAGAATGAGGGGGGCCTTGGTAATACCAGTCTCCATCCTCCGGACTTTGTATTGGCATTGGTTAGGTGCCGACATGAGGTTCAGAAGGTTTGCAGAGTAATTCTGAGAACCAGCAGCAGAGACATGAAATGTGCTGATATTGTTGTGGTCACTTCCAGCACAGGCATGGTCGATGTCAAGTCCGGGTTTGATCCCAGAATTCCCAGATAGTTCTGGAGCGTGCGGAAGGCAGAGTCAATCAGGAATCTCTGAGGGGGGTCAGAGGGGTAAGGAACTTCGGCTTCAGCTTATGTGCTGCACCCCTGTATGAGTTCTGTTCCTCAATTTCAAGGCAGAGGGTTGGAAGACAATCCTAAGGTCAACTTAAGGACTGACGACCGACACCCGTCATTCCGCACACTCCGGACTATCCAGGAATTCCAGGATTGAACCCGGACTTGACAGCAAGTACAGTTGAGTATCTCACAATGCATTACATCATCATGCATAATACCTCGTAATGCATAGGCAGACCTGGGGACCAGCCTCGTCCCCACTATATTATGCATAAATTTCCCATACTGCATAATGCATGGCATTTTTTGAGATTTATGCATCATCATATCAGGTATATGGCAGGGTTTTACTTGGTTCGGAGCTTATTAGGGTCACACATGGGTCCCTAGTCTCGAAGTTTTGTGTTATCCAATAGTGAAAATTGAAACTTGAACCAAAATGATGTCACCTAGCAAGCAGAAAGTGCACCAGCCTTGCACTGTCTCTAAGCCTTATAAACCCTCTGTACCTTCAAAAGGCTCTCGATCCCCAAAGACATTGGCAATCAAGAAAAAGAAGCACAGTCATAACATTCTCACACTCCATGATTGGCTGACTGTTGTTCTCTACCATGATGAACACCAGCCTGTTTCTCAGGCCACTGTCATCAAGCACTTCACTACAAAAAAAAAGGATAGTGCTCTCATTTTTGATTAGTCAAGCTTATCCCACCATTTGTCAGAGAAGGGGTGCAATGAGGACAAAAATTGGCTGGAATCAACTCCTACTGCTTTATCATCAAAGCGGCTGCACATGGTCACTAGACCAGATGTTGAAGATGTGGGTCAAGCATATGAAAGAGAAAGGCAAGCATGTAACTGGCCCCATGTTAATAATGAAAAGAGAAAAATTTGAGCTTGCATTGGATGTGCCAGAGAAGGAGAGGTTAACGAGTGTGGGATGGGTCAAAAACTTCTGCAAAATGATGTAGACAATTTGAATTTTCTGTTTGAATTAATTTCACTAAAAATAATATAATTCCAGATATAATCTCAAGGAGTTCCAGAGGCATGGAGAGGCAGGGTCTGTTGATATTGAAGCTGTGAAATGTGAACGTGAATGAGTCCGTAAGATCTATACAGAGTATGCCCAGAGAATAATCTGAATTTGAATTTGGATGAAACAGGTTTGTTTGGCTTGTGAGCTTAAGCATTTCCTTAGTTTATGTTGACATGCTGACACATGATTTCAGTGCACCCCCTGATCATGGGCTTGCAATGAAGCAGATGTCTGGGAAGAAGGCAAATAAAGACTGCATCACAATTGCATTGATGTGCAATGCTAGTGGGACTGTGAAATGGCCCATCTTCTACATTGGCAAATTGAAGCAGCCCTGATGTTTTGGGAAAAAAATGCCTGAACAACATGGGTTTTGGTACCACAACAATAAAACAGCATGGATGACATCAGAATTATTCAAGCAGTGAGTCCATGCTGTCTAGAAGCCAAGGATTCAATGACAAGCATAATTTATTAGGTGGATTAAAAACTACAACAAAGTTTTCTGAGACAAGAACCAGAAAGTCTGTCTCTGGATAGACAATTTCACTGGCCACACAATATCCGCATGGAACTGAACTGTTTGAACCAAACATGACTTCCTTCATCCAGCCTCTCGATGCCAGCATCATTTGGTGCTTCAAGGCTCACTATCGACATGCTTTCTGCATGCATGCGATCAAACTAGATGAAACAGGTGATGATGACATCTATAAAATCAACTTGCTTGAAGTCATGCAGATGGTGAAGGAAGCATGGGCTAGTGTGAGCACAGAGACAATCCAAAACTGCTAGGATCATGCATTCAAACTTTCCATGTATGTACTTGAGATTATCTGACATTTCCACTGGCACTGGATTCTCACAATACATTGCAGTACCAGACACCCTGAGCCCAAGTCAGATGGAGTTACATCATGTGATAGCACTGCCAACTTGATGACTGATCCCAATGCTTGGAAAATTGTCCTGGATTTTGCAGCCAGGAACATCAGTTCACTTCCTGAAGCAGAAAGACAACTTACTGCCCCTCTTGGAAGCAAATTCAATTTTCATAGCAGAAGATGACAACAGTGCAGCTCTTGTGGCAGTCAAGGCACTGAAGAAGAAGGCAATTAAGTCTGCCTGCAAACCTTTGAAAATGATTGCTGTCACTCACCTGCCACTCCCTGAACTCAAACAGACAGAGTCAGAGCTGATGTCAGTCATCAATGAGCTCAGCAGACAAAGGTGGATTCGAGGAACACGTCCAACCCTTGACAACCTTCTCAATCCTGTCAAAGAGAAAGAAGTTGGTCACTCTCCATACTATTACCCAGGGGGTGACAATGAGATCATTGAAGAAGTAAAATGCAAGAGAACAAGTTCCACAGACAATGAACCAATCAGTACTGACCCAGATGACAGTGGTGATGAAGAAGGTGGTAGCATTAACCCAGTGGCACTAGAGTTCACAGCATGGCAGGGAATGGATCTATGTGAGCAGATGGAATGGCTGTGCTTGCAGTACACAGACATTGACACTAATCTGGACATCAATGCATTCCAAAGGCAAGCTTGAAAGCTCTGTGGTCATTTGAGGAAGCTGGATATTGGGGCTCATAGACAGGTTACACTCAACCAGTTTTTCAACTCCCTGTAATTTTGATATAATAGAGTCTAATTGTGCTCTTGTGCTGCAAGTTGAAGTTGTGCAGTTGGCAACATGGTTTTGCAGGCAGGTGACTTGATGGCCACACTTGGTCACAACAGCATGACAATTTGGTCGTGCATAGAACCTCACCATGCATAAGCCAACTAGGGGACTGATGTTATGTGCTATGAGATACTCAACTGTATGTCAAAATGGATCAGGTATGAAAACATGCCCAGAGTGTTTCCCATGGCAGTAATGACAGTGATGATCTTCAGGCATCACACTGGTTTATATGAACCATTAAGTATGCCTGATAGCATTTGATCTACACTACCATTGCACCTAGCAACTAGATAGCATGACCAGAGTGTGTATCATTCTGATGTCGATAATGCACTTTTTATAATACATAGGTGTCAAGTCTGGGTTCAATCCCAGAGTTCCTGAAAGTCCTAAGGGGCAGAAGTGCATAGGGGATCAGGAATCCATCAAGGGGGTTGGAGGGGTGAGGGATTGAAGAGGGAATTTCAGAGTGAAGTCAGGACTTTGAGGATAGAACAAGATTTTGTTGATATTTGAACTGAGGAAATATGACAGTACGAACAGGTTTATATACTAAGGAGTCTGGAAGATATAAGACTGTTAAACTATTCAGGTAAATTGGGGACTCAGGTTTTTGGAGTATAGTGAGGGGTAAATCAGAATGGTGAAAGGATAACTAATATCAATGGCACAATGATTTCAAGATAGAAAGAGACCACATGGAAAGGAACAGTAAGTGTCAAAGGAGAGGAATGAAATAAAACAACATAAGTGAGATAGGATCAGTGAAAAGTCCGAGGTGGGAATATGGGATATGGGGTGCAGGATACAGGATACAGGATATCAGAATATGAGGTCAGGGTGAAAAACTCTCAAGGTAAAGTCCAGAGTTCGGGATTTGGTTGCGACTGGCCAGGAATGGGTAGGGAAACTGGGAAAGGCACGGGATGTGACAATAGAAATAGATAATGCTATATACAGGTATATCATTTCTTCACCATTTTCCTGATGCCCCCCGCCAAATGGGGGAGGAAACGCTAGTGAGGGACCTCATTGTCAAACGTCACAACAAAGGGGCGAATGAAGAGGATAGAACAGTGGGTCCAGCCATTTGCCCCCCAATTCGTCCTAACCCCCAGTAGTTCTGGACAATTATAAAGACAACCTGTTGCGCTCTATGCTGCTGTGCTGCACCCAAACCGAGTCGCCGCACCAGGACAATAGAGGTGGACGTGACCAGACAAGGCCAAGCAGATACTGCACAACCAGAACAAGCCATTGACCATTGGGCTGCCAGCGAAACTGCGGCTATGGACCCCGACACCTCAGCCTCTCCACATCCCAGCCCAGCGAAACCCCACCCAGTCGAGGCAGAAGTGACAGAAGAAGCGCACCAACCTCGGACAGATGATACTACGGCACCCACACAATCGGAGCCACTGACTACTGACTACGAGCCGGGGGATGAGGGTGATGTCAACAGTGCTATAGAACCCCAGGCTCCGCCTGCACCCGTGGCGATCACAACTGGAATCACTGCCACTAGCAGTGACTAGCCCTCAGTCTGAACATACCACTCATGCTGTAGAAGCCAGGTCCGAGTCGTGGCGGTCGACACTTTGCCTGAAGGGAATCCGTGCGCGACTCCGTACCATTGAGGTTTCGTTCTCGTCTATATTGCTTTTGCTTTTGTAACTATATCATATGATTACTATCGCTTACCAGGTATGAGATAGTGTACTGTAGCAGGTTAATATCCAGACTCCATGCTTCAAGGAACGCGCCGATTGGTAAATATCTATACACCCATATGATGACTACGCACATTTGTGTAGAAAAAAAACGCAATGGTAAAATTCTAGTACAATAGCCAAAGGTAACACCAGTCAAACCAGTCAAACCACGGAGTCCAGACGCCGGGTCAGATCCAACGATCATCGATCATCGCAGTTCGCAGCTCGCAAATATGCAAGCTAGTATATCTACTATATACGCGGTCCAAATGCATGCAACCCCATTGGCATTGGCAACACCCCAAGCTTCACTTCACTTCCTCACGTGACCGCTACACCCCGAGTCCAACCCCACCTGACATCCCCACCAAAACAAGCCCCACCATCACACTCCCAACCGTGATCGGAGGCGTGAGCACACAGTAGGCCCAGAACACCGTTCTCGACAGGAGTCTCTCGAAGGGGGAGAGGGTCTCTGTGTTCGGGTGCGTGGAGGCGTGTGCGCGTTGGGATATCTGCGGTAGGGGGTAGGAGAAAAGCGAGCAATGGCGATGGAGGGGAACAAGGTGAGTGATTTAAGATAACACGGGAGGATGACGCCAAAGAACGTACCTGCGCAAGCGTCAACGCGGGCGGAGACGCCATCAATAGCATGCTCGACACTATGAATACGGGGCTGCAGGGGAAATAAGGGATGGGCGTTCCGTCAGTACGTACTCCTTTCATTAATGTGGAAAGTCGCGAGGGACGAAAAATGCAAAACGCAAAATAACGACGAAAAACTCACTCATCAAACACCCCCCCTCCACCACCCCACGTCCTCAACACAACCATCAAAGGCGTCAACATCATCGGCACGAGCACCATGCGCGACAAGAGAGTTACGAAGATGGTCAGTGATTCGCCAGAGGGGTGCGGAGGTTGCGCGGTGAGCGTTGTGGTGGCGTTCATCAAGTGGGATTTAGCGGCGTTCGTCGAGCAGGCTGTAACCGCGTTCGTCAAGCGGGATTTGCTCGTGTTCGTTGGGTTCGCAGTGTCACAATCGGTACTTTTCGTGCCCCGCACGGTCCTGCCGAAGCGCATGGTTGAACGGAACGGGGACGGGGATAGTTCGGGGCGTGCGCTTGCGCGTGGATGTACGTGCATTTTCGACAGTAGGACGTCCCCGAATGCGCTCAACGACGACGACGTGGACGTGGTGGAGGAGTTGCGGGAGGGTGACTGCGGGCGGTCGTGTGGTGGGTGGAGCATGGAAGGAGAGTGGGGAGGAGTGGAGGTAGGCTGCGGTGTAGGTGTGGAACTCGCCGGTGTTGTCGGAGTCGGGGTCGTGTTTGGGTTTGAGTTCGCGTCACCACGCACACTCTCAGCATCCAGTTCTGCGCCCCTGCCGTCTCCCACTCCCACTCCCTCGCCTTGCCCGCCTGCGTTCTCATCTCTAACCCCTTTACCATGCCCCTTCCGACCCTCCCCTCGCGCCTCCCCGTTCCAAAACCACCCCCCAAGCACAATCAGCGTCACAGGAACACTGCATCCCCCTGCCCCCTCGAGCGCCCCTCGCACGGGGGCCACTGCGTTCGAGTTCAGCGCGGCCTGGAGGGGCGGGAGGAGCGCGGTGATGAGCGCGGTGAGGGAGGCGAGGAGGGGCGGGGAGAGGGCAGAGAGGGGTCTACCCAGGAGAGCGAAGACGTGGAGGAGGCGGGAACGTCCGCGGGGGCGATGTGTGTGGAGGTACGAATGGAGGTGCGATGAAAGCCATGACGTCCGTGCTCGGGAGTGTTGTGATTGCGACGAAGAAGGGGTGGGCGTGTGTACACCACGATTCGGATGTGCCTCGGTGGATAAAGCCGTCAATGATGACTGTGCGCCAAGCGTCTCTTCTGACTCTGACTCCGGCCACGACTCGGACTCTGATTCGGATTCCAAGAAGGTGGGTACGGCAGGAAGATGTGCATGTGGGTGCGGGAGTGCGCGAGGACTAGCTTCATAACCCCCGCGCCAAATACTTACATTCCCATTCCCGTTCCCATCTGTTTCCACCTCTCCTGCATCATAATCAATGAGTCGCCCCGTATGAGCCACCGCGGGCCGCTCGACAGAGATACGTGTAAGTGTGTCCGAGCCCTCTTCGTCTCTGTATCCTCCGGGCAGACGCAATTGTGGAATGGGGGGCTGCGGCTCTCCTTCGTCTGCTTGGGAGAGTATACGTACGCCGTATGACCAGCGAAGCTGGGTGGGAGAGGGAGACCGTTAGTGTAAGATATGAGTACAGAAGTCGAGAGTAAGGAGAAGCATGGAAACTATCTACGGAAGAAACAGGGACACAGGGCGGTATGAAAATGTACTACATAGTGAATGGTGAGCGAATAGTGTAGGCGTGCTTATCTCTGGAATTCGCCTCAAAGTGCCATGGGCCATGCGTGGAGCACGCAAGGAACTCACCATCATGCCAAGGGTACTAAACATGACCAAATATGTCAAAGAGCGACCGAACATGGCGTCGATGCTGTCCTCTGGGCCCCATTTGAGGAGTGGGACTGTTGAGGCTAGAGATTGCATGAGCGCCACAGGGAGAGAGTTGGAGTTCATGAACATGGAAGCTGCTGTGGCAAAGTTGCTGTGTTGTGGCGGGGATTAATTAAGTGGGAGATGGCGGAAGGGAGGGTGTACAGACACTTGTGATCGGTTGAGTCTACATGCTCTGGCAAGTGCATTGGCCACGAGGCCTGATAAGCCTGTGACGACGACGAAGAATATGGGGATGATCCATAGTTCGCGTAGTTTAGCTGAGAGATTGGATATAAGAATGTAGCTGCGGAAGAGAGAGGAAGACTTGCCTGGGGTAAGGAAGAAAGCAACCTTTGAGAAGAGGAGAGCGGGAGTGAAGAGGGCGATGTTGATGTGGTTGAGGACCTGTGTGGAGGTGAGAAATAGAAGAGAGGTAGGGGGAAGGACATGCCTTTGAGGTGGGTTTATCGACGATGCCTTTCCAACAGAGTATATAACCCGCTAGACAAAGCAAAAAAACCTGAAATATGGACTAGGAGGGTTGTGAGTGGGTGAGATAGATTTGATAGTAAGTAATGTTTACCTGGAATACAGTGAAAAGAATGGGAATTACGGGAGTACCAGCGATGTGCATTGGGGGAGAAGAGTAAGTAGTAGTAGAAGTAGAAGTAGTAAAAGTAGTAGAAGTAGTAGAAGTAGTAGAAGTAATAGTAGGAAGGGGAGTTAAGACTTGACATGTTCATAATCCAAGCTGTCTGTTTCGCTGCCGTCACGACACGACAAAACCGCGCGTAAAATAACACATTCCCTTTTTGGATTATTACTACACGTGGCTGTGTGTCACGTCATCATTGTCACACAATTCTGAAAACAAACGTCATCATTAACAACTGAACTTTCACGATGGCCTGGAGATGCTCAGGAAGGACAAACGTCGAACTCATCAACAATCTATCAAAACATGCAATCCTATCTACTGATCGTGTGGCAGATGTATGCAGATACACATTTAACCCCTGACATACCCTGACACTACCATAGGCAATGGTCAAGGTAGATCGTGCAAATTATGTCCTCCACAATTCAGAAGCATACCAAGATTCCCCCCAGTCCGTCTCCTTCATCTCTACCGTTTAAACACTACATCACATTCACGCAGATCCATCGGTCATGGCGCCACCATTTCTGCGCCTCACATGGTTCGTCACTTCTCCGTACACACTTCTCCTAATTGACCACCTCAGCACGCCCATGCACTCGAGAACCTTCTTCCCTTCCTCAACCCCGGTGCAACCGTCCTCGACGTAGGCAGTGGCTCAGGCTACCTCTGCGCCGTTCTCCATCACCTTGTCTCTCCCTCAGATCCTGGCGTTCCAAAGGGTAAAGTCGTTGGTATAGACCACATCCCTGAACTCGTCGAATGGTCCAAAAGCAACCTGAAAACTGACGGTTTTTCCGATGCGTTGAATGATGGTAACATCCTCATCCTAGCTGGCGATGGGAGAAAGGGTGAGTGATCACTTGTCCTCGATAATCTCTCCTCATACAGTGTCGTGTAGGCTATCCCGCCGCCGGTCAGCTAATATAAATATACTCGTCTCATTCTTGTCTCATCAATTCATCCTTCCATATCCAGGGCCATACGACGCAATCCATGTCGGTGCCGCCTCCGCAACCCTCCCCCAAACCCTCGTCGACCAACTAAAAGCTCCTGGAAAAATGTTCATCCCAGTCGGTACATACAACCAGGCTATCTGGCAGGTCGAGAAAGACCCACGCGGCGTGGTTACGAAGACGGAGCTCATGGATGTCATGGTCAGTGTTGGTTGTGCTTATAATTCTCGTGCTCTCGTTCTCGCCGAATTCGATGACTAATTCACTCTTTGTCTCACTCCGATGTGACACTCACTGATAACAACGTCCAATCTCCGCCGCTATCTCTGTTGGGATTGCGTTATCGCCGCCTGTCGTTCGCCCATTTGGTTCTTGTCCCATTCATATCCAATCTACACAGTACGTCCCCCTAACGGACGCCGAGAGGCAAAAGAGGGGGTATTAAGACCTTTCCCTCCGTTATAATCTCGAGACTGCGTGATGACTTCCCAGCTCGCGGTTTAGTGAGACTGTGTTTCGGGCTTTCCGTCGTTTTATTCCTCCGAATTCATTTTCGTTCATTCTCCCCGCTCACATTGTTACTTTTGCCGACCTTTCTCCCTTTTTTTTTTTTTTGGAATTGCGAATGCCTCGTACGAGTAGCTCAGATCTTTAAGCACGTAAAGTAAGCACATAAACTGTATCACTGTACTACCTCTGTACTATATGAGTCAAACCGGCTGGAATTACCCCACAATCGCCACGGTCCCCATTTTTATAAGTTCCGCCATGGCTTGGGCGTCAGTCCCAGTGAAAAACGGACATTGCGATTTCAACCCAGGCACACTGGGATCTACCGAATAGATTATCATAGATGAATTTTGTGGGGAATTCGTGCAATATCTACCAAGATACATGAAATGGATACTGGTTAATTAGAGTAGACAATTTACGCTTGAAAGACAGTACTAAACTGTTACTTAGTTGTCCTCAGATGAGTCGATCTGAAAACTTTGAATATTTATTTTCCACATCTCGCAACTTGGCGTGACATGCCTCTTCAGCTTCTTACCATCACCTTGTCAAAGTCACGACTCAAGTCGACATTACTTGCCCACAGCACCAAATCCTGGTACATACCAATCGCCTCACGTTCGGTTCAGATTCTAAGAACTTACCAAGCATTTTGTGGCCGTGTTTTTGATATAAGACCACCCAGTCTCAGCTGCATGTGGCACTACAAACCAACAATTCAAGCAGATAATATGAGACAGATCGGCAAAGAATGCGGGGTGAACGTAGATGTTGCCTTCAAGTCAGTCTACCAGCTCAAGTAGGCTGGAATTTTGTTTTAGGCACGCATACATGCACTAATTTTGTCTAATGCTGTCTCTAGAACATGATCATGAAGAACCCATGGACCTTGACAGTTCGAGCGCAAGTGCGGCTGTATTCCATCTAACTCATGAATCTCGACAACTCGACACACCTGTTAAGCAGCCTACAGACAAGAAATGGCAGCCCTGTAAAACCAAGACTGCTCGGTGCGTGATCTATTCAGTTTTGTAGGATATTATGGATAATATATCACATATAGCACATTATGCGCTTACCAATGGTTGAAACAAGTCAACCCAGATGTCGCTCTATATTCATTCGCATTGAGGATGCTGCACGACGACTACTGAGATCTACCCAGAGAGCACCCCTCGATCAGACGCTATCACAGTCTATCTCAATAGATTTTTCATCTACTATTTAGTGCCATTTTGTACTCATCTCTATTCTCGTACACTCGGGCGATTTCGGTGCATGGGAGTTGATTTGGCTATGTCCGTTTTTCACTGGGCTTCACATTCCACACTACATTCTGAAAGACCTGTCCTAAATACCAAATATACGTTTTCCGTCTTTATCGCGAACAAAGAAAACTGTTTGGTGCTAGACAACCCCCAATTACAAGAGCCCAATTACACTTGCAGTCATTGCAATTCGTACATCGCCCATTCTCATGACGAAGCACATCCCAGGGCCCAAACTCTCAAATCATTGATGTGAAAGGTTTGAGGTCTCCGACGGCGACAATGAGCGCACCAGCGTTGGCCACATGGAATGTGAACCTCAATGCCGCGTATTACTGTAACAGACCCCACAGGTTGCACACATCAGCACGATCCTTCTTACTCAACTCGATCCATGTACCCAATTCGGATATCAGCAGTCATCTCACAACTCTTTTGTCGCACATTTTCGTCCAATTGAAGTGTGTAACACGCTTTCCCCTATTGACTCCCTTCTTAACCCTCGAGTCTCACGTATGAGCCTTGTGATGGGCGGCTACCTGCTGCATCTCTGTCAAGCAAAGGAGTGGGCAGATAAACGGCACCCTGGTGCTGTCAAATGGCGTTTTGATTGTACCTTCACAGCGACATCGATCGGCACCTCAACACGATCTACCACCCGAAGGAGGACGGTACAGTACCAGATGGTGATTACAGACGTATGGTCATCACCTATGCAAAGGAGTCGTGGCTCTTCTTTCCCACCGCCACTTGAGCAAAGCATAAGTACTTCCGGGAGAACGAGTACGCGCGCTCTCTGAAGGCGGACTGGTTCAAACCGCTTCACGACGAACCGCCGCATCTCAGGGAGGTTCGTTTTGGGACGGTCTATGACCCTTTCCGCCAGGACCCAAATTAATAAAGACGAGTTGTGTCAGGAGTTCTGTAGCCTACTATCAGCAATCCAAAATACAAACGGTTAGCATAGTTTTGATCCCCATAATTCACAGGAGCTTGAATGGCAAAGAGACCTTATGGCCTGACTCACACAAAGTAACCACGAGCCTGAAATTTAGTGCAATTTGAACAGGTTCAATGCCGTTCATGGCCAGCCTGCATACCGACGGTGTATTCTATACCTCTGGGTGGGACTTGCGCAGAAACGATCCATAGGTCCATCCATCATGCATGAAAAGTCCAGGGGATGGGTACTGCCAAAGCTGAGGATGTCACTTTCATATTCTCGCTTTCTCAGCTCCAAATCCCATAACACACATTGTCTACCGTCAGCCAATTTGACCCCCAAACCGTCCGCGTTTGAAATCAGCCGCCCCAACCAAGCACCTTCGCTCAGGTCAAAATTTCCCCCGTCCATTCGCCGCCCCTCCCCATCTTGCCCATGGCGTCGATCAGCTCGATGTAGACAAAAGCGCCAACATCCGTGTCAAAACGACGATTGAGTACATCGCCCAGACTTCTGGTGTCTACCACATCACTTTTTGGGCCGACACTACTCTTTACAGCGGCACTGTTGACTCGCTTGATCCTGCCAACTTGGAGTTCTTGACCGGCGAGCACATCTGCAACTTGTGCGCGGACCTCAAGGCTGCTGCCTCCACGCGCATCATCTTTGGGCGTCCGTTCCTCACCTCTTCCAAAGTCCTCGCCTGCTTCCTACATCGATCAAGGCCACTGCAACTGGGATACACACCAACGGATTCACGCTCAACATCGAGATGTGGGGTGATACGATCCTTTATGCCGCGCAGGCATGTTGGATCGCCTATCCCGAAGACCGTGCGCACATCTTTAGCGCCTCGGTTGATACGCAGGAAGTTTGGTAGGCTTGGAACATGTTCGACCTCGGCTGCGGGGCCAATTTCCGTCCCAAGACATACGTCGATAATGTCACTCAGAAAGGATTGACCTGGCATATTGATGCTTGGGCCGATACCGTTCTCTACCCCGCCAGTGCCAATACCATCGCTGTCAAATTAAATGCATGGTACATATGTTGATTATCTCTGAGCTTTCAAGGCATCTTAATCTTACGTTTCTGTCAGATTAAAAACGCCACCTTCATGAGTGTGTGCATATCTTACCCCAATACTACAATACTCAAACAAGTGTACCACCACCACTCCTCTTCTGTCTGTTTTCGAAATGTGTTACGTTTAGTATGTTCAAAGTCAGTGGGTGTCAGCAGATAGAGTGATCGTTACATTTCTCCCTCACGGAATTATCGCAGGTATCCTTGGCCTGTGATCAATCAAAGGAGAAAGCGCGACCCAAAAATGCAAGTGATTGTTATGCTCTGCTCGAGGACCGGAACATCCGAGTCGTTTGCACCGTACGACGACTCGGAGCGCGGGCGGTCACTGAATCAGGTGACCCGAAAGCTCCGATTGAAGGTTTCAAGCACTCACTCGCAGCCACCTCCAGATAGTAAGCGTATCAAGCCTGAAAGCAGTCAGACGTGCGTAGATAAAGCGTACTGCTGAGAATCGACTGACAACTATAGTTTAGGTTTTCCCTCTGCTGGCTGTCGATACCGATACTTGTCTTGCCCAAAAAGTCTGCAATCAATCACGAAATGGAAATACCATTCAACATGTGCTCGTACTATTTAGCGTCGAGTGCCAAGTTTCTGGTAGTGCCCCCGCCCAACTTCCTGGGCCATCAGCTCCCGCTCGCAGGACGGCTCTGATCACAAGTACGACGGAGCCGGGAGAAGTCAGCGTATATTTTTCCTCGTCCGTGGTACACAAACCCCTGCGTCTTCGCGTGCATCACAATCTGTCAATTTAGGATGTTGTCACCTGGGCACCGACTCAGATGAGTACCGGAGATCGTGTTATAAGAACCCTGTGTGGACAGGACGAAGGGAACCAAGAACCAGTCATATCTATATCCTGCCTGTGGGTTCTTCTATACTTCACCTTGCCATTCAGATCAACCAAGTCGATTTCTGTCGTTCAAGTAGCAGTGTTTCGTTCCGTTCTCTCGGTTGCTGGGGCTCTCTAGCTGTGCGAATGCAATGTGCTGGGCTTGCTCAGACTGGCTGTGCGACCCCCTTCCAAATGGTCGAGGAAAACAATGGCCTTCTGTAGACCCGTGTCGGCTCACGTTCAACTCTACCACTGGTATATCGTAGTTCATGGCAGAAGTTTCCAGGCCTGGATCATCAGGAATCGCAGCGGTGCTTATTCTCGAGTTAGTTATAGCGGAGGACTCTCATGTTTCAATTATCGTGGCGAAGACATGGTGATCTACATAGCAATCTCGGATTTAACACGTTTCTCGGACGGCATTATGATTATGATGAGTTGTCCTAAAGCTAGTAGGCGGGTACGTTTCCAGTCTCGAAGAGGTACTGCAGCACTCACCTCTGGACACCAGCGAAAAACCACGCTCGCCTCGAGGTGTGTGCCATTCTCACAGCCTTGTCATATTCTATAATAAGGAGGGGAGCCCGCTAACGAGCCTGGTATAAAATGCGCACAGAACTGAAGCAGATGCATTTCAATGTGGACGTACGTTCGGTGGTCCGGAAAGAAAGATCTCGAGAAAGTGCAAACGAAGATAAGTCAGATCAAAATTTCGCAGAGGGAAAGTGAACTCAATGACGATTGGGAGTCTCCTTTCTTCGCGATCAACTTTCCTGCTTACCGGTCATCTGACCAAGCATCCATACATATGTGGACAGTTCTCCTCAGGATGTGAGATGTGTTTCGTCAGTGCACCTCCTGTCAAGGTCTTTCCATCAACAAGGCCTGTGGATGCGAGAAACCATTCATCACGGATTGGCCTGCGTGAGTTTGAACTTTGTGCGTCTGACTTGCGAGTGAAACGGGGACCGCATATGTCCAGATGATTGGGACATTTATAAATGCCAGTGTATCATTACTGGCCAGAAGCCTCTCATCGAAGTTAACGTCCTGGTGAGCCTCGAAGATTCTTATTCTTGTGTTGTAAAGCTTTCTAACCTCGTGGCCAAAGCCGAGGGATAATATGACTCGCTTCGCACTCGTCGCAACCGCATTAGTTGCAAGCCTCTTGTCGCTCTTCAGTGGAGTCAATGCAATGTGCTATGCATGCCCTAACTGTGATTACGACAACATCAGTACAACGCAAGGAAACGCATGTCTAAATTACTGGACATGCTCAGGCAGCACCATTATCTGCTATTGCTATTATCCATCCGTCGAAAATCCTGGCACTTTCAGCCCTTGCGAGTTCACTGGGACCACAACCCAGTACGGTTACTATGTCAGTCTCACTCTTTTCCGAGAAAAGGAATCGCACACACTCACATATGTACCTATTTACTGTATGCAGGACTTCGCGCTCACAAGTGGTCCGTCAGTCTGTGATGGCCTAGAGATCGGAGACAACCCCAAATGCGAACCATCCAACGATCCCTGGAATGCAGTGTCCAACGTATGTACAGCCTCAGAAGCTTATGTCGGAGAGCCTAATAGCGGGCTCCTGTAAAAGAACGCGACTAATAGATATGTACATCCTGGACCCATGAATCGGAATGACACCAGCACCATCAAGTTATCCACCTTGAACATGTTGACACGCAGATGATCAAGGAAAGATCCAGAGAATGCACAAACAAAGATAGCTGTACAATCTTGGTCTCCTCTCGTCACCACTTTCGCGCTCACAGGATGTCTGACCGTGCGTACATACATGGCCAGTTGTCCTCAGCCTGAGTTCGTCACCGCACCTCCCCGTGGAGGTCTACGGAAATTTCCATCATCAGATCCTACGAACGCGAGAATATAATTCGCTATGAATTGACCTGCGAATGAAACGGGGGCCACGTCCAGATAATTTGGGACATGATAAACGGTGCCAATGTATCAGCACTGACCTCAAGCACCTCATCAAAGTTAACATCCTGGTGAGCCTGGACGGTCGTTCTTGTGCTGTACACGTAGAGCTTTCTAACCTCGTGGACAAAGCTAAGATACAGCATGGCTCACTTCGCACTCATCGCAACTGTATCTCTTGTCGCTCTCCAGTGGGGTCAATGCATTGTGCTGTGCATGCCCTAACTGCGATACCGACGCATGCCTAAATTACTGGATATGCTCGGGCAGCACTATCACCTGCTATTATCCATCCGCAGCGGATCCCGGCACTTTCAGCGGTTGCAAGTTCACTGGAACCGAAACTCAGCACAGTTACTACTATGCCAGTCTCAGTCGTGGCCGAGAATGACAGAAATTGCCCATACTTACATGCGTACCTGACCGAACAGGAATTCGCCCTCACAGGCGGACCGTCAGCCTGTGGTGGGATTGGAGATTGGAGATGACTCATTGGAATGCCGTGTCCAACGAAAGTACACCCTCGGACGAGTCGGAAGCTTACGTTGGAGAGCCCGACACTGGGCTTCTGCAACATGGACACTGGGCCAATAGATACCAGATATACCCATGGATCGCAAACGATATTCGACGTGAGGGCCATTAGCGCCTTATGGCCCATCAGCACAGACTACCGCAAGGTCCGGGCGTCATACGAATAGTCAAGGGGATTTCTAAGACTTGGGGTGGGATGGCAGCGGCCACCGTCCGAGTCAGCACGCGGAGGGTGAAATGGTACTAACGTTTGCATACTATAATATCTCAGATCCACATACTGGTCCTAGTCTGCGCGAAAGCCATTTACCACCGTCGCCGCTTGGTTGACCAAAACAACTGTAAGCTCGCCGCAACGTGCCACTACCGCCACTACTTCAAGGGTCCGAATACTCTGTCAAGATCCTCAGATTGACCATCCGTAAGCGCGTGGACGTGCATACTAACTAGCTTTTCCTTTTCATGTATACATACTGCCTGAGTACTATAAACCGAATGTTCAAATCATGAACCGCAGAAGGGTTCTGAATCAAAGTGTGAGTGCTTTCAGGTGCATATGCGGGATAATAACGGTACGACTGGAGACGATGCAAGCAAAACAGATGTGGATGTGATGAGTTCGAAACGAAACGAGAAGAAAAATGAACGTCGACGCGTGAGGCGGCCTAACACCGTGACCAACACCAGTCCAGTCTCGAGGAACAAAAATGGGACACCACTCGTGTAGCTGTTAATCTAGCTTACGGAGAAGAAACAGGCAATGCGAAATGTCCTGAGAGCTTGCCATTTTCTCTAGCGTAGAGAAGCCTTGGATGGCTTCGTGTTCATAGACCCTCCCATCGCAGACCCACTGTCCTCATCTGCGCCCTGGTTCGCACTGGCATTCCGGATGGACGTGAGTACCTCTTTGCAGTATTTGAGTTTGTCAGCAAGGCGCTGGTTGAACTTGGCCTGTTCAGCGTCTGCGACAGGTGGCTGGAGTGCCTGAACCATGATCTCGCTGAGGGTGTATCGCGTTAGTTTGTAATTCTTGTCGATGTGGGTTACTAAGAGGCCGTGCGATGAAAGGATGACTTTTGAGTGGTCATAGAAGTTGAACTGGACAGCATACTGTTAGAAAGAGCCGCAACACAGGAGAGTCGACGAAATTACCTGTAAGACATCATGACTCATCTTGAAGACAATAACGTGCTTCATGCGCAGGTACTTCTGTACGAAGTCCAGTCCCTTAGTGCGATCCAGGTTCTCAAAGGTATATTCGTAGTCGCCGTAAAGTCGATCCATAATGTAACGTTCGAAGTGCTTGAGAAGGTATACTTTGTTCTTGAGGTCCTCCGGGAATTCCGATACCGAATAATTCTTTCTGACATAGACCTGTCCGTGACGGCGGGACGAGATGTAGTCAAAGTGGCTTGGGGGGTCTATCAGCAGTGATAAGCGAAGTGAACGTCCTTAGGGCTTACTGTTTATCAGCGGCAAGGATCAAAGTCGTGCTATCATTGAAGTGAACACCGACGGAGCCATCTGTCAGAGCATACCCCATGCCATACTTGTTGCAATAATCCACCCAGGACACGATGAAGACGCGTTCATCCGGTAAACAGACGTCCTCGCGAGGGTCACGGAAGAGCTTTCCAGCCGCCTTAGCGTCAAAAGCAAGCGTAAGCGTCTGCGCAGCGGCGTCAAACCCGTTCAGTTTTGGCTGAGGAGACTCTACGCGCCCGTCCTGAACAGGGGCCTCTTTGTGTTCATCTCGGGCGCGCTCCTTGCCCTTCGGATCCTTTCGCGCAGGAGGTATGTTCTCCTGCTCATCCTCAGCACGGTTAGCACCATGTCCTGTGGCGGGAGCCATCTGAGCAACAATCCTGGCCTTTTGCGACTCGAGCTCTTTCTGCCTCTGCAGATCAAAGTTCTTTTCCCTAGTGCCACGCGGGACATCCATTTCCTCTTCCTCAATGTCACCCAACCCGCGAGTTGAACGAACCGTGCGAAGAGGGGATGACTTAGGCTCTTTCGCAGCCTGGAGCTTCCTGAAGAGCGATGACTCCTTCGTGTTATTCGTCGTGGACATGACGAGTGGCTGTCTCGCCGAGCTGAGCAGTGCAGAGATAGGACTGCCTGGTTGAACGGCCTTCTGGAACTCCTTCTCTTGTTGTGCGATGGTAGACGTAATCGGATTTACGGCCTTGTCAGCTTGCACGTTGGGTGGCGGTGCACTGGGCACTGCGATGCTTGTGACCTGGTCATCATCAAGTAGCGCAGCCTTCTTCACCTTTGCCAGGTTGATGATCGACATTGGGCGTGTGATATAGCGGAAATCGGGAGGCGCATCGTGTGCTGATAAGGGAATGAAGGGAGGGATGATCCCATAGTCGATAAAAGGCGAAGCAATGATTTCGAGAAGGGTGGGCCGTTGGTTGGGGTCGGGAGTCAAGATGGACGTGATGCAGTCGCGTGCATCAGCGGAGATCCGGCGCTCAGGCGGAAACTCGTAAATATTATCACGGATCCTCCTGTAGCACCATTTAGGTGTGACACCGTCAAAGCTGTGGAGCACACTCACGTGTAAATGTCCTTCACATCTTTCGTTTGGAATGGTGGTCGTCCGACCAGCAGTGTGTACAGGATGACGCCAATGGACCAAGTGTCCACTTCAAAGCTGTGTCCGTTTGCTGTGTCGAACAACACCTCGGGGGCGATGTAATTGGGTGTTCCGCAAATGGTCTTCTTCCTCTCACCAGGGTTCTCAATTAACGCAGCAAGACCAAAGTCGCCGACTTTGATGTTCATGTTCGAATCGAGGAAGAGGTTACCGAGCTTGAGGTCACGGTGAATGACCTGGTGAGTGTGCATGTAGTTGCAGGCACCAACGATCTGTACAAGGAAAAAACGAGCCTCGGGTTCTGTGAACCTACGGCGACGACGGAGCATGTCCATGAGTGAACCGCTGTGACAGAGCTCGAGAGTCATATAGACGTTGTCATCGTCTTCGAAACAGTCGTGGAATCCAACGATGTTAGGGTGTTCCAGAGAACGATGGATCTTAATTTCTGCGTAAAGCTAATACGGCTGTCAGCGTTCATGATGATGCCTGGCTATGAGATAGCAAACCTTGGTTTTGGCTTTCTTCGTCTTGAGGGAAGTCTTGGTAACTACCTTACACGCAAGACGTGTCCCACGAGCATCCTTGACTTCGTAGACCCGTGCAAAGCCACCCTGATAGACATTTTGAATTCACAACGTTTAGTCGTCTGCGATAAACTTCGACCAACCTCTCCCAAAAATCCGATACGATGGAATTCTAACACACGATTCTTGTCAGTGATTACCTTTGGGGGAGAAGGAGGTGTAGTTTTGCTATTTTGTCTGGGTAAAGGTGGATCCGGTGGGGTAGCCTTGACTTTGTCGTGCTGTTTCGGAGGCGGCGCTTGTTGAACTTGATTGATTGCGTTGGAGAATGGGCGGCGTGATGTTGGGGGTTGTGCTTGTGGCAGGGGCATTTTAGCGTAATTAGTGAGTGCAGACATATCGAAGGCCTAACACCTTGAAAGTCTGATTAATGGGACGAGGAGGAGCGGAGGAAGACTTGTTGTTTGACACGTTTTTGGGCTGACTGCCAGTGAACGCGGCGTGGTTGTGGCGTACAAGCGTGTATATTATGTAATCGATCACGTGAAAATTCAACATCAAGTCACGCTGGTCACGTGATATAAGTGTATCACTCTAATTAACCCCTGTCAACGCTTTGACCCTCGGTCAAAGCGCCAGGTCAACGCGCACAATGCTGCCAACAACGATGGAAAAGACAACCGTCAAAGCGGACACCCTCTTATTAAAGCGCTCATCCATGCCAAGGAGATATAACCTAGCTCGCTCACTCGCAACATTATCATTCGATTCACCAGGCACAAGTTAACATCGTCGAGGTCGGTATTGGGGGGTCAGACGAATCGCTCGACTGACTGACAACCATACTCTTAGATACACGTCAGGTATAATATCAAGCACTTTTCTACAATACCTCAGATCATTTCATGTCGGTATGAGAGACGCACCGCACTACCCTGGTATCCTACTGCATACTGACCTCCTCTGTTAGAATATGCCCCTGCAGGATTTACGTATTCTCCCGGAGAATCAAATCTTTCTGTTCCTGTCGAAATTTGGTTTGAACAGGTTTGCACCACTTTCTGCCTTACTTTCCCATCTTCTGAGGTTAATTTCTTCAGGACGCAACAGAGGTACTTTTACCACATAGTGCAACTAGGACCTCAAAACATGTACATGGCCGATCCGGATAATGTTTCAGAACCTGTACCATTGTCGTCGGTCTGGAGACTCTTGAAGGAATCTTGCGGCAACCCCCCAAGTTTGCTACTTCCAAAACCTGCCACGAATCTTCACATGCAATCTCGCCGTGCGCACTACACCTTTGAGCACAAATATGGTCCTTCCCGCCTTGATGGACCGACCGCACCGCCAACTGTTTCGTACGCTCAGGCGACCTTGGGAGCGAAGGTGTCCACCTCGGCCCAGGAGACACCCTTCTTGAACCAGGAAGTCCGCAGTGAATTTACTCCACTTCCTATGACTCCGGTTGATCAAGCTACCGTGGCGAGGGACCCCCAACCTGAAGTGCACCTTAGAATCCCAATCATCGAAGAGCTCGGCCAGAGCCAAAGATGCTTGACATCACCATCTCCTGGAGGCATCGCTGCCCCCGCCCCTGCTCAACATCCCTCGCAATTTCTTTCCGCAGTAGTCACTCTTGAGCAGGACACCCCAGAGGGTTCCGACACTATGGAGGAATAGTATGTTTTCTCTTACTCTGTCTATGGGCTATTTATTTACCAGTCTTTTGTTAGCCACTCTCGGCCTCGCAGTGGCCCCAGCATCGCATATGCTTTTGGCTCTCCTATGAACACTAACGGTGACCGCAATCCAGTGGGACTCCCAGCTGAGTATTCACTCTCCTACCGCAACGGCGAAAATGCCAATTTCGAGACTGTACGACAACCCTCGGTGGAGCTCGGGTCAACGGACGTTGAGATGCAGACATTGGGCGGTCCGGCGCCTCCCTGGAGAATTTGGAATACAACATCTGACTGGGCGTTACAATACGCTGTCTCCTCGCACCCTCACAGTAGCAGTCAATTCGATCCTCAACGAGACTTCTATTTCTATTCGCATGCACCGGTTCAAGTAGAGCCTACCAATACTGTCCTGGAGTATACCTACGAACCGCATAACGAGCCGGCTCCGTCATACTTCTCCTCGCCCTCAGATTCAGAACTTCGAACGCCTGTGCATATCAATTGGGATACTGCGAAAAACGACGGTGCCTACTTCGGCTCCACCAGCCTGGAATTCGCCACTACTGCGCCGACGCCGACGGTTTTATTCGAGAATGACAATAAGCACTCGTTGCCACCTGTCCAATACACGTGTGACGCTGGTCCCGTAGGTGCTGAGACCGTAGCAAGCGACCGGGGACAAGATAACGACGAAGCGAATGACTCTGGGCCTTACGAGCAATTGAAGCAGCCTGGCACCCCCCATCCGGGATCCGTCGACCTCTTGAATGACATCGACACATTGTTGACGTGGCTGGCGGTTGATACGACCTCGCCGGATATGCGTAGCGAAAGCGCTTACGCAGTCCTGCTGGAGAGTAGCAACGTTGTCGAAGCCAATGCGCAGACTGGACTCGAGTGCTCGACGACCGCTCCAGCTGTGAAAAAGGAAGCTGAGCAGACTTTACTAACATCGACTCACGAGACCTCGAACGATTCCAGGGATGATGCACCACAAGGGAGCTCTCAGACAGCACCTTCCGTTTCTAATGAGGATATGGCACCTCACGACGATCGGCCACCTGCTCCATTTGAAAGGGAAGGAACGGAACCACTAGAAGAGGGCGAGGATCAAGTGCCCGCTGTTTTCTTGAGCCCGAGCACATTTGGTGGTGACTCAGACACTGTTCCAAATACCTATCCTCTCGCCCAGGATGCTCAACAGGACCCATCCACCACGGATCCAACATCTCAGGCTGACTCCGTGCCCGAGGCTCAGTCTATGTCATTGCCAGTCCCTCTAAGTGACCCTTCTCCGTCCCATTCAAGTCATTCAGTGCCACCCTCCCAAGCTGCGCCGCGCTCTCGCTCTACCAATAAAGATGATCGACACAGCAAGCGCACTGCCGTGCGCCGTCCTGGAACTAACAGTCGCTTGTCTTCGACCGTAATAAATGATGCAAAACGAATGGCCACCAAGAAGGAGAGTTTGGAACAGAATCAGGCTCACATCCAGGCTCGCAAGAGAGCTCTACTCCAGTCTCAACTTAGCGGCTCGAGGGCCGTACGACCACTTCCGAAACGTGCTCAGGCCTCTCAATCAATGGTGCCTGGGAAACCATCAGGCGTTGCAACAACGACAACCACAGCGCCCCCACAGACAGCACGGGATGACGACGATGACAACCCGCGCCCGGATCGCTCTGATCGTAAGAAAAGAACTCGATTCTCTGCCAGTGATTCCCAAAGTTCGGGCTCAGCCTCTCAAGTTCAACCAACCACCCCCGAGCCGTGTTCGAACAAGGGCAAAGCTATGCAAGCTTCGTCATGGTCCTCTACCCGGAAACCGCCACGTTCCATTCTCAAGAACAGGAACTTCGGGACGTCGACGCAGCGGCCGCTGCCGGTGGCAGGACATCGGGTTGGGGCTAGGCTTGGTGCCTCGTACAACCACATTACGTTCGGCGCATCTCAAAGCTCGTATAGCGGAGCCAAGACCCGGAGCTCTCAGAGTGGCTCGAACGCACGCCCTGTGGCAGGCCGTTCAGCAGGTCCCTTGTTCGATGCTGGGTTCGGCGCTCGTTCGCTCTTTCCTCCCGGGCATGCTCCTGGCAGCTTCGGAGCTTCTTCGAGTTTGCAACCGACGGCCGGGTTGTCTTCGAGACTTCCGTTCCAAGACATGTTTAGAGCTTCTCAGCAGACATATGGCGAGGGCGGAACGTGGGGATCCATACCCTCTGACCCGGACAGTGAAGAAGAGGTACGAGAGTGTGTTATCTAAATGCTTCGTTATTCGTGCTCATGGGCCGCATGCAGAGGGTCATACATAGGTCGTAAGAGCGCACAGTGTAGACGTTGAAAGCACACATCAGCGCGGGGGGTTGGCCCGTTGGCCCGTTGATTCGTCATAGTCGATTGCTGGTACGGTCAGCAGACAATCCTCGATCAAGGTGCTTCGTGGCCCAGCTCCACGATCGGATTAGCTATCGAATCTCGGGGGGCGATACCGTACTTCCTGACAGGGATGCCAGTGACAGCGATTTGCTCGAGGGTCCTGTTGAAGAATAAAACTCAGACAGGACAAATTGCTGCTCCACCCGATCGATATCGTAGCCCACTTGGTGGTGGTGCAATTTGTATTGGTGTTGGTGATGGGTAGAGGGCAAGAAGATCGAGATGCGCAGTAGCAGTTGGAGCGGCGGCGACGAATACAATTCAAATCTTTCATTTCTCCTCAGAACATTGGAGAGCCAGTGTGTGTGTGTGTGTCCAAGTCGATGTCGATGTGTAGTAAGCTGTCATCCATTACATGACTATGTACATATGTATGGGTCGAGTATGAAACACCTGTCGTACAACAACCGTGCTACTTACAATCAAAAGAATGATATTATGTAAAGGAACGAATTGTGAACCCATGCATGATGGGGTGAAGGAAATCTTTGCAAGCTGTATACGTTTGACCGTGTGGGTGTATGTGTGTAGTGAAAAAAAAACGGGCAAGGAAAAAATGAACTGGTCCATTGGCATACTATGAGAGATGTCGAATAGGGGTGACGTGGTTTAATCGCATGCATCCAGACGTTCCCTACAGAGTGGGCAAGTCTGGCTCCTGGCCAGCCAAGATTCCAAACATTTTTCATGGAATCTGGAAGCGGAAGAGAAAAACGAGAACGAATGAGCCCTCGTTTGAACAAAGACAATGCTGGTGCTCACGCATGTTTACACGTCGCCCCCAGGATACTCTTATCACCCTGCCTCATCTGTGTCATGCAGATTGCACAGTTTTCGACGCTGACGCCCAACAATGACATCTTCAACTTGGTACGACCATCTCTCGTCACTCTCCTCCGCACAACTTCAACTCTTCCAACGAGGTAAGACGAAAGGAGTGTGGTAATAGCAGCATGCCCAGATTCAACACTGCGTGGTGGGGGATTGGCGGGGCCAATGAGGTCTGAGATGAGGAGAAGCGCCTAGGCAAGACGTTTTGTTCAAGTCGCACGATTTGGCATCCCCGTGGATCGAAGAACTCACGTCATAATCCGAACCGTCAGAGACACCTTGGTCTCCCAAGCGGGATACTAATCCATCGATGTCTGGGACTTCAGAAGTGGGGGTCACCTGCATGGACGTGTCAAAGGACTCTACGGAACGGCTAGCAGAAGTCGAGAGAGAGACACTGGAAGCGGATGTGAAACCAGTAGTAGTGGGAGTCAAGGGGCCGGGAGGACTAACGGTGCCGCCATCGCTGACGTTGTCGTTATCGTTGTCGTTGCCGTCGTCGTCGTCGTCGTTGTCGTTGTCGTCGTCGTCGTCGTTGTCGTTGTCGTTACCGTTGTCGTCGTCGTCGTTGTTGTCGTCGTCGTTATTACCGACATCGATTTCGTCGTCGAGGAAGGCCATGCAAAGAGGAGCGATAGGGTTTGAAGGGCCTTGCGGCATCGTGTCAAGACTATCGTCGTCAAGATCGATCAGCAGGCCCTCTGGGATGGGAGGTGTTCTTGGCGCAACGGAAACCATTGCCTTTGGATGTGGAGTGACATGTGTCGCCCCTTTATCAAGAATCCAGGTCAACGAAGGAGATACGGGAGGGGTCGCCGGAAGGGGTCTCCCGGGATAATGGTGCCGAGGGGACGGGTGACTAGATGGAGGAGGGAGAGTTTGTGAGGCGTTTGGCAGTGGCATAGGAGGTCCCGAGGGGAATATAGAACTATAAGCCGGTGCACTGCGCATCCCCATCTCCCTCGAAAGAGATCTTCCCCGTACAACAGTGTGGCTATTGTTGTGCACATCAGGAGCACGCACAATGCGTTCAGTCGCAGACCTAGCAGGTAACGAGCTGTACCCTGAATTAGGCAAAATGGGCAGGTCGGGATCATGCTCATATGGTAGGATTGGCGGGGGGGGTGATGAGACCCGCGGGGTTCTGGAAGGTACAGAAGACTCGTAGCCCCTTCCCACCAAGGCACGAGGCGGAGGGCGAGATTCTGAGGGATACTCCCAATTTGGGAGGGTCTGAAGGTTCATCGGAACGTCCTCGTTGGAAATCGTATTCTGTGAAAGAGAGATAGTCGAAGTGCTGAAGGTCGACGCTGAAGAGACAGAAATGGGAGATACAGGTGCGCTGGACGGGCCCACCTGTCCTCCACGGCTGGAGGTAGTATGACGACGGACATGTCGAGTAACAAACGGCGGTGAAGCAGGTCTATGGACCTCCGCACAGACCATGTGGGGAATTTGCATCGTATTCACCTTACATGCGCGATCAGCTGCTGGTCTCGAGGGTTCACCACCAAACACGTCTGGCGTGTTCGGCCTCGGTAACTGCTGAATTGCGGTGTTCTGAGAAGCGAATGGTGGGCTTGGAGGCGGTAAGGAACCATCCATAGAGGACTGGTTAGAGCTCGTGCGCTCAAGGACCTCCCAATCGTCCAGAGGCTCACTGGAGGCACGCTCCTTCGACTTCCGATGGAACAATTTAGTCCGCGTACGATGGGGAGTACCATGATGAGAGGGAGAAAGGCTGAGCGATGCTGTGCTCTTAAAAAACGGACTGGGGTTGCGTAGCAATGAAATCACTGATGATGAAGGTTGGGGTGAGTGCGAACGGACGTGAAAAAATCGCGATGGGGAGCCAGGAATGCTGGGCATCCGGTGGTGCTTTGGTGTAGGCGGAGTGGAAAGATCCGAGTTATCCTGAGTACGTTCGTCTGCATACCGGTCGTGGTCCTCTGGAATGCGGAGCGAAAGCTGAGAGGCCAGAAAACGAGCGTGGGAGCCCGGATTACGAGTAGTAGTCGGTTGACTGGCAAGCCGAGTTCGATGCGGAATCGGAGAGGGTGTTGCCGTGTCGGCCCTCATTCTATGCCTCTTGACTCGCTCCCCCAAGGAGATCCCTCGCACTCTATCGAGCTCCCACCTCTCGGACGGATCCAAGTCAACGAGCTCGATACTCGACCTATCTTCCTCAGACTGAGGCTGTGATAGTGACAAGGATGCGGTATCGATAGAAGAAGTATCACTTCTATCGGAACCGCCTGGATGAGATCGACGACCGAGCACAGGGAGGGGTGGCAAAGGGATACCGGACGAGGCTACGACAGGGTGTGGGGGACCACCCTCGTGCACAAAGTCTTCAGACACGAGCGTAGATACAGCAGTCGCTGTTTCGTACGTCGGTGGTGGGGGGTACTCTGCGTGCAAGAAGGCACAGACACTGTCAGCGAGTGGATGAATGGGGGGGAACGTAATCTCACCTGCGTCGTCCCGCATTCCGCTAGTGGATTGCTCCTGTCTACGTGTGTTGGCGCCTCTAAAGTTGTAGGAGAGGTTGTACTGTATTTCCTGTTCGTATCTCTCCTCCCTTTTCTTCTTCGATTTGGGTTTGCGGGTGCGTCCGTTGTTATCAGGAGGAACAAGAGTATGACGACCATGGTGAGTCATGTCATGAGTGAGATATGGCGCTGCCTGGGTTGGCTCGGCAGCCCTCTTTCCCGAGGTCATCGTATAGCACTGAGAAGTTGAGTGCAGATGGTAGACAAGGGCGAAGATGCAGGACACGCCTTTGCCTGCTGTTGTGCCGACATGCCCTTGTCGTATTTGGATGACTTTGGCATTTTACGAATGTGGCCCACCTGGTAGGTATTTCGGACCATCAGGATGGCCGGTCCTCGTTTTCTGTGGAAATAGGGTCATTTCATTTGTTCTTTGGAACGTCCAACCACGCTGATGCCTCAAGGAATCTTGCCCAATACTACGACTGCCTTTTTTAGTAATCATCCATGCACGTGATGATCATTATACTCCTGTACTACTAGTTACTACGACGACAACGACGACGACGACGACGACAACGACGACAACGACGACAACGACGACAACGACGACTACCGAGTACCAGCCCCAGTGTAGTACATTGACAATGCCAGCGGTAGAGCACTCGCTAGCACATTAACACCATCTCCACCACCTCCCGAAGACTCTCGTCCAACTCGCCTCTCGCAAACCCGACTCTAGTGATTTAATGTCGTGTTGCAACATCAACGGGAATGAACATCCATGAACGCGTTACGCCATCTATCACGATTATCGTGGATTATCCTGTTTATCACCTGCTTTATAAGATTGACTACACGTCGAGTGCACCACTTCTACCTGTTGGCCCGCTGTGAATGCCTCCTTCATTTTGCGTACAACTCAAGCCTCCAGCTGGTTGGCGTGCTGCTCCTCAGACAACTCACAGCACACTGTATTGTTTGGTGCCACGTGAGCGAGGACGTTATTTGATGCCTCGCCCCCTGTATTGGCTTCCTGATGTGTGGAACGGTCTGGTGTGAGTAGTCTGCCTTCCTCGTTACCGTGGACATGGTGGCTTCATCCAACGCTCTACGACAGCCTGAGAGGAATCTCCCTCGATCGAATATGTCCTCGAAATGGAACGTGCACGAATGCCCGCAATAAGATCGTATCTTTGGCCCCACTATACCCACCGGTGCCTCCGTGCATCATCGGCCGCACAATGTGGCAACAACTCAGGCCTAACTCTATGACTGAATTGGATTGCCCTGCATCGATCAATGGCGGTAATTGTGCAATCTGAAAGAAGAAGGCTTTGGAGGCTACCATGCTGTATGGCATGCAGCCAGCTTATTGTATCAACTGACTCTTCTTCTCTCCACGTCGTCGTATTCCCGTCGTATGGAAACCTTCCTTCGAACCATGGACAAACGTTTCATAACTCTTCCTGAGCTCCCAAGAGGAGCGGCGTGTGTCCCCTGCGGATCGGACGCCGCACCGACAGAAACCACTCGAGATTGGAAGCGCAGGTCTGAGATCTGGGAAGTCGAAGAGGGCAAGCAAGAGCCCGCTGCGGTAATAAGGGATCGCACACTTGACCGTTTCGATGCGTCTACAGTAGCCTGTCATAGCATTCGAACCCAACACTAGCACAAACGCCCATTAAAGACTTTCTACTTTCTCCTCCTCTCGCGACCGTGACGTGAAATCGTAAGTGATCTCCCCAGGCGCAGTCTGCACCCCCGAGCATCGCACCCCCATCACAGAAGACCATCGAGTTCTTCTTATCTATCAACCTGAGACTACACAGAAGTCATCCCACGACAGGGACGTAACACGCACTGGTCACATATATGCCATGTTCGACTCGGGGTCTCTAACGGGGGGCTGCGCTTCAAGTTGGGGAAGCTGGCCTCAGAACTTGATCGAGGACGACCTGGTCTGGCCTCTGATCTGTCAATGAAGTTTAGGGTCCAGTGTCCGAGGCCCTTCCCCTTCGTTCGGAAAGTTCTTGGCGAGCACTTGAGTGCGACAACGTTGTGGCGGAAGGTCGGACAGACCACTGGCGGCAACAAAATACAATCTTCGACGAACCCAAACTCATTCGGTGATTGCATTCGAGTCAGCAAAAAAACATCATATTACATATCTACTTGAATGCAAAAACGCAGGAGACAAACCTCATGAATTTCCAGGTAAGCGCCTCTATATTGATACCAACCGCTAATCGGACTCTTAAACCAGCGACAATCATGTAGCACTTAGCTCTCAACAAAAATCTAACGTCAGAACGGGCCATACGTAGTTAGTCATTAGACAGTCACTCCAGCAAAATGAAAAAGGAAGAACAAAGGAGAACAGAGAACGAGCGTGGACGGTGGACTTCGACGGCCTGCTGCCAGTAAGCTCCACACAGAGGCAAGTCAACTATCAAACACGAAAATAGAAGGTACCCAAGTGTCCAGTACTGAAGGTGAGGTACAACGCGCTGACGAGGTTGTGGAAGGCGGGAAATGAGGTATTGCCATCCAATGCCAACGGACAGGCGGTGGGATGCATATATATGGACAATTGCGTTATATGATCATGGTAAGCGGGTAGAGGATGAGGGAAAAAAGGAGAGAATGCGAGACAGGGACCAGTCAAACGCGTGGTGGGTGGCAGAAAGGTGGGCACTTTAAAAAATCTAGATTACAAGTGGATATCCGGTTGTGTTTGATTATTGTTTGGTCTCTCCGTGAGGTTGCAAGCTGTGGGCAGTAAGAAAGCCAGTACCCATCCACGTCGCTGCGTCCTGGACCCTCGTCACCTACGCTGCCGTCCGGCTTGGATTGCGAGCCAATGTAGCACCTGTTCTCTGAGCTTGGATACTGCTGAAACGTTGCAACTCCTCCGGCTTCATCGCAATCTTGCGTCCGAACCCAACCTTGCGAGCCGCACGGCGAATAAACGATACACGATTCGAGTACATTGATTCGTGGATCGAAGCAGCGCGAGATTGTGTGCGGGTAATCGGGAAACCACCCTCGGATGCCTGTACAGCAGCTGCTGCGACCTTGCGGTCGTGACGTTCGCGCATCCTCTTGATGACTGTGGCCTTCATAGCAAACTTGATCCAATCAAGAGGCGCAAACCAGACAATGTTCTACAAACAAATTAGCACCTCACAGGAAAGAAAGCAGTCCCAGACACGTACCCAGACCCAAACAATACCGATCCAACCACCTGAGATACCCTGGATCTCAGTGAAGCCCCAGTTACCATAGGCAGCAATGATCGAGGAAATGAGCTGAGCAATGCAAAAAGCAACCATGAGAGCAACGGAAGGACGCTCCATGAAGAAGAAGCCGTGCGAACGGGTGACGAAGATGAGTGCCTGTGAGATGATGGCTACCTGCAGATAAACAATCGTGTGGAGCTGTGCGTCGTTGGAGCCCGAGGGATAGGCTAATCCGTTGAAAGTGACACCAAAGTTGTCGTAGAAGAATGACGTTTTGAGGATGATGGCCACAAGAGCGACGCTACAGAGACATCAATAAAAGAGCTGCAAGTGTCTCGTGGGTTACTTACGTGGACGCGGTCAAGTACAAACCGTATGCAACAGCGTAGGAGAAGATCTCAGCCAAGTCCCAGGCATCTGGTGTCATCGAGGGCAAGACGCGGTCCACCGACAGAGTCATGATGGTACCGTCGTTCAACAAGGCGATAATCAGAACCATGAAGGGAGGGAAGTCGAAGCGGAACGCGAAAGCGAGAATAGCGAAGCAGACGACGATACGAATGGTTACAGCGCATGCGTAGATAGAGTAGTTGCGCATACGTTGGAAGATGATGCGGGAACCGCGGATGGCATGGACGATGGTGGAAAGACCAGGCTCAGTCAACACAATGTCAGCCGCCCCACGAGCAGCATCCGTGGCACCCTCGACCGCAATACCGACGTTAGCACGGGAAAGAGCAGGTGCGTCGTTAGCACCGTCACCAGTCATGGCGCACAGGTGGCCGAGACCCTGGAGACGCTTGACAATCTCGTACTTGTGCTCGGGGAAGACACCAGCGAAACCATCAGCATCCAAGATCATCTCATCGAGGTTCATGTGCTTGCCACCGGGAGCAGGTCCGTCCTTGAGCACTTTGGCAGGGTACATGTGATCACCAAGACCGAGACGACGACCAGTTTCCTTGGCGATAGCGAGCTGGTCGCCAGTAACCATCTTGACCTTGACACCAAGGGCTATGGCATCATCGATTGTTTGCTTGGTGTCCTCACGAGGAGGATCAAAGATGGCCAGGAGACCAATCAGCTCGAAACCATTACCCTCAACCTCCGGGTCGTCACCATCCAACTCCTCGTAAGCAACAGCAAGGGCGCGAAGACCACGGGTGGCAAACTCCTCAACATCAGCTTCCAACTTGTTTTCAATTTCGTCGGTCTTGTTGCGAGTGCAGAGCTCGATGATAATACCGGTCATACCCTTAGTGACACGCTTGAGCTTGCCAGACGACTCTTCTCGGTAGGTGATCTCCGTGCGCTTGTCAACGGGGTTGAAAGGTTTGAAGTCCAAGAGCTTGATGCCGGCACGAGCACGAGAAACATCACCGAGAGCCGAAACGACAGAGGCATCAATGGCATCTTGGTTCTCAGTGCGAGAAGCATAAGCAGCAAGGAGCATGACGTCATCAGCAGAGAAGGGACCATAGGTGCGGATGGTAGCCCTGTCGATGGTGAGCTTGTTGGTGGTAAGAGTACCGGTCTTGTCGGAACAAAGGATGGTGACACCAGCCAACTCTTCGATGGCAGTAATACGAGTGACGATGGCCTTGTGCTTGGCCAGTTGCTGAGCACCGACTGCGAGAGTGACGGACAAAACAGTGGGCATGGCAATGGGAATACCACCAATCAAGAGGACCAGGATGTTGTTAAGACCGCGACGGTAGGTGTAGTGAAAGCCAGCATAGAGGACCAGAATTTCGGCAACAACAAAGATACCAATAGAAACCAAGCAGAAGGAGCCGATCTGGGCAAGGATCTTCTGCAAGTGACCGGTAGTGTCGTCGTCTTGACCGACAAGGGAGGCGGCACGACCGAAGAAAGTGTTTGCACCAGTGGAGATGACGACACCCTCAGCTTCACCCTGTTTACATGTCGAGCCGCTAACATTATTTTGGTAAGTTTCATTTCGAGCTCGCCAAGAAATGCCGAGAAAAGAACTACTTACGAGAAGCACTGATCACCAACCTTCTTGCTCTGGGGAAGCGATTCACCAGTCAATGCAGCTTGGTCAATGGAGACGTTGATGGCCTCAGTGAGACGGCAATCGGCTGGTACGATGTCACCAATTTTAAAGGACACCATATCACCAGGAACGAGGTCGGCGGATTCGATTTCAGACCATGTACCGTTGCGCTTGACCTTTGCCTTGGGAGCAAGGGAGTCCATGAGTGCCTTGACGGCATTGCCGGCATTCCGTTCCTCATAGAAGCCAATGGTGGAATTGATGAACAGTAGGAGAACGATACCGAGGAAATCTGGCCAATCTGGGGGTTGATGGTCACCGTTCGAAAGTACAATAGCCACGAGGGCAGCACCCTCCATGACCCAAGACAAGGGGTTCCACATGAAACTCAAGAACTACCAGCATATAAAAATAAGCTATGAATGATGGATAGACTGAAGGCGCTTACTTGAAGGAATGCGTTCTGTTCTTCCTGCTCAAGCTTGTTAGGACCGAAAAGCTCGATACGACGGTGAGCTTCTTCGGTGTTTAAACCGTTTTCATCGCACTGGAGTAATTTGAAGACGTCCTCAATGACGATTGTTTCTAGGTCGACCTTCTCTTTATCGTACAAGTCTTCTGCCTTGAGCTCAATCTTTCAAGCGTCATGATCAGTCACAGGGCAAAATTATTTCGAAACACAACAAACCAAAGACATGTCGACGTTAGCATCTACAGGGAAAGAAACGACAGAAACGCGGTCAAAAAATCTGACAGGACTGTGGAAGCAAAAGATGCATACGGGTAGGTTTGTCCTCCTCGTGACCAAAATCCTTGTACTCTCTTTTCTTCTTTGCCTCAGGGGGTGTCTGAGCGATGGGCGACTCTTCGCCCCGCGGGCCGGGCTCCTTTTCCACGTTAGGTTTCGACATGGTTGGGGGATGCGGGGGAGGTGGGAGAAGGGGGGAGGAAAGCCCTACAGAATAGATCTATAGATGAACGGGCCTTTTTGACAGAGGAGAGAGATGAAGTTGGAGAGAGATGTGGATGAAGAAATGGGAGAGTGTTGAGCGCGTCAACCAATGGACTTTATATTCGGGGGGCTCAAAATTCAAGAGATCAAACCAAACAAACAATACCAAACGGTCAGCCGCGACCTTATCGCGCTTGTTGGTCAGGATCGTAATGAAACCCCATGCAACCTTGGAAACCTCGGCAATCACCCCGCCGAGCCTCTCCTTCAGTCTCATCCGTGTCTTCCCTAGAACTCCCGTTGCAAGCTCACGCCAGTGTTTGCGCTCTAACACCCTGTCCTTTTTACCACGCAGCACTTCTGCCATTGGTGTTCATGCCTTTCTGTCTCTCCAATAATTCGGATGAAACTCCAATATGGTTTCTGTGCAAATCAAAACACACTCAGTGCCCGTTACTAAATACCTAAAGTCAAGAGTCTTCTACTCTCGCCAAGCAGACGCTAGTGTAAAGCCTTGGCCATGAGTTAATGAGCAGCTGCGGAGGTGCATGCGCTGGCGGTGTTCATTCATACCGTGATACACGGGCTTTTGATTTTTTCCTCCCTTGTCTTGTATATGGTTTCCAGTTGGCCAAGCCAAACGAGAGTCACCCTCGATAGGCAGTGGCTTCGTCACGACCATCATCATAATCCAGCCATCCACGACATTTCGAACATTCGGTGGCCCTACACAGTATCTTGGCGTATTTACCTTATGTCCACTCCTACTTTGCGCCGGATCTGCTTGACAGCCTCATTCCTACCATATTGCCGATCTTCCCAGCCTGAATGTTGTCGAAGCATGTTGCGATCCCAGGTCTCTTCTACATACTACCTGGGCGCCCTTATATCAGTTGAGACAAAGTCGACGACCTTGCGGCGGATCGTCGCTCGACTTGGACACTGATGACAGCCTCTTCACGTACTGACCAGAGCCCCAAAACTTTGCGGTGCTACCGTAGCGTCGGATGCATCACAGGGTTATGACCTAGTAGTAAGAACATACCACACCATCCACCGATGCCGATCGGCCGAGTCCCTTTGCCGGGTATTGCACCCATGAGGGCTGTTTGAGAGCTTTTTTCGCCGTACGTCCGAGACGATTGCCACAAGAGAAAAAAAAACTCAGACGGTCTCGCCCACTGCGATGAAGTAGGTACTGTAACTCTCCAAGCAGAGCAACCGACCGTTGTCCCGTTGTCAGGTCGAGTTTTCCGATTCCTAACGAATACTACGAGTACTACAAGTATTACAAGTACTGACAGGAACTGACAGGTTGCTCCGGGTTGCTCTCGATTGGCTGAGTGACCTTGCAGATCGACTATAGGTCGATTCGACCCGTGGTAACCCAGGGCAACTCAGGCGACAAGTCAGCTATCTTGGGAAATTCTATCAATAGTTCTTGCTCTCCGAGTCTCAAACAACTTTTTGACAGATCAAAAATTCATCGAAAGCCGTCGAAAAGCTCCCTAGGCTATTAATTTGATGACACTGGGTTTCCCTTTGCCCACTTGATTGATAACACCTCTTCTGGTTTCATCGTGGGCAAAAACTGATAGGCTCCTAGATGACCTATTTTCTTACTGTGTTTAGAACATGGTGAATCCAAGCTCCTGATTGGCTGGCTAGGTCGACCATGTAAAATTATTGTTTGTGAGAAGATGATGAAAACAAAGAATCTGTTTTCTCGCACAACATCTGGTGCTACACACCCTGGTGTCAGATTCTAATATTATCTCCGGGGAGCTGTGACATATGACATGGGGTTGCAGCGTGTCTGGCCCAAAATGAATGGCATCAGTTTCCAGTAGTTTCCTTAGTGGGTATGTGGCGAGTCCTGTTCACAAAGTCAGTACTAGTGCCATCGCGCCGTACAGCCCAGTATACCCCGCTTACCGCTTCCCTACCTCCGATGAACCTGAGACCCATCAAACGAACGCTATCAGTGCTGCGCCATCATATCAGATAATGTCACCGTTAATCAACCACCCACACATCCATGACCAACGGAACATGAGTGACTATAATCAGACCTACTGCAAGTCGTCCCTGATGTGGCCCTGCACAGGGGTTTGGGGCCACGTCCTGGCGTTTTTCTCTGGCATCATATGTACAAGCGGTAGTCAGTCATCGGTCACACGACAACAAGAGCATACATAAGATCATCAGCGAGGTTTGGCCTAGTTTGGCTTGCAGGGCGCGTCACCACGTTACACTTTTTATTAAATTAAAAAAAAACTTTTTCAAAAGAAAGCAACCGCACCGTGAGCAACTGATCCCAACCAAAGAGAAGCTGGACAAGCTGGCAAATCCATCAACTGCCATCAGCTGTGTGGATCTTAATGGTTGTCTACCAGCTCACAAGCCGGCGGTAAGGATTATCTATCATGGTACATCCCGCCATCACGCCGACCTGTGTACCAAGTATATACCGTGACTGCCCACGGAGGAAATCGCTTTCGTCGCCATCACCACTCGTTCCGACTCGGAGTTCCCTGCAGAGATCAGCGTCCAGAACGGATAAGTGCTCGGTGTCATCGCATTCACGGCTCCACCCGGTACATCCGATATACCTTCCCCAGAATGCCATCGAAGCGCCTTTGACTAGATTGATGGCAGCCACGCTAGTGCAGAGGACGGCGTCGAGATCGGATGATTACTCGTTGTCATCATCATCATCATCGACGGACCCACCCGGCATAGGCTACGAAAATCAGATCGGGTGATGTTGACACTGCATGCACATCTTACATACGGTATATCTCCTTGGGACCGGAGCTCCTAGTTTGATTGATGGCAGCCTATGTCAGTGCATAATTATGGAATTATTGATTGATGGATCCATAGAGGGTAGTTATTGTACGTGTGTTCCGTAGAGAAAACCTAGTATCAGGTTCATGAACCTTGGCCCACTATTGTGACTAACCTATAATGTTAATGTTTATGATCAAAGTGCTTCTAGTGCTCCAGTCGAAGTCGCTCCAACTGATGAGGAAAACAAACCCAGATGATGATTGCGATCCTGTGACTTTACACGCTGAGGGTGTTCTATGCTGAACGAGAGTGCGATGAACGAAAGACGACTTGTCAAGATGAATCGCACTGATCAGCCTGTTGCGACCATGCGTCAACACTCGGACAGCTTGTCACCATATTTAATTACTTGTTGTATTATTTGCAGCTCGATCTCGATGCTACGGCGAGACCACCCTGAGCATGGGCAAAGGAAAGACAAGTACCAGGGAAACCCAAGCCACCAAATCCGAGTTCTAGCCGTCACTTCAAGCTTCACAGTCATCATCAAAGGTCACCGGTCACGGCGGTGTCTGAATCTGAGTCAGAGCCAGGTTCCAACTTCAAGTACCCGAACTCGACTAACTAACCACCCTCCACCCGACTGAGTCTGCCAGTGACCAAAAAAAAAAAAAATACCGGGAACGGCGCACAGTGTATACGACACGTAGCATGTCCGTATTAGATCCCCCCCCCGAGCAGGACTTGACTTGGCACTGAAGCCCGCCGCCCCGACTCTCCTTTAAGCGCCTATATTCATCGAATCCACCCGTCCCGCACCTCGCGCCAAGTTCCCAAGTTTCCCCGAGACCCAGCCACGGAGTCGAGGAAACCCGGGAGGCCATCCCCTTCCATTCCAAGCACGGACAGGCGAAGGGAAACTGCGACGAGTTCATCAAATTCCCCGATGTCGGACGACTCGGAGTCACGACGGTTCCTATAGGATGCTTAATCTTGAGACGGACCGTGCACGCCCGTGTGATCGGAAGTTCGCGAGATATAGGGTAGAAATGTATATTGAAGAAACTAACGAGGAATAAAAGTTGGAGATCGCACCGATGCACGTTCGAGTGACTACTTCCTGGCTAGTACTAGGTGGCATACTTCAACGGAAGCTCCTTGGCACGCTGACATATTACACGCTGGCAATAGTGCCCCAAACCAGTTCAGTCCAGTCCCATTTACAATCTTCCCTTGATACACCAATAGTACACTGGAGTTCGAGAAATAGAGACAACAACACGATAAAAATAACAGATAGATCATACTCCACAGACAGCACGACCAGCGAAAGGTCATGCTAGTCCTCCGCCAGTGCGATAATAGAGAACACCTCTTCCTCTTCTTCTTCGTCCTCGCTGTCCATGATGGAGTCGAAGGTGACATTTCCGCCTGAAGAAGGCGGTACTTCCTCGACTTTTGAACTGGGCGGCCGGATGATTGGATGAGTAAAGACCGAATCTGATACGCCACGAAACACGTACGGTGCAGCTCTCCGTCGCGGAGGTGCAGGAGTCGTTTCTTCGTCTTCCTCGTCGTCGTCAGAGATTACCTGAACCACTGGCGGTTTCTTGGCAGTTCTATTATCCAATGAAGCAAACCTTCCTTTAGCGATCTGCGTACTCATTGCCAATCATATATCTTACGCAGCCCTCCTCGGCAGTGTCCTCGTCGGTGCGGGCGTAACATGGTTCTCAGGCAAGTCATCATCCGATTCATCACCTGATCCAGATATCCTTCTTCTCCTGACAATACGCCACATTCTTCAAAAGGGTTGTTTAGCGAAAAAAAATTAAGCGCTTACTTGGTTTGTTTAGCTTTGCCTTTGCCTTTTTGTCTTGAAGACGACGCCCCAGAAACCACACTATCATCCTCAGCCGCACTGCTCACCGTCGTCTCCGTCACAGCACTCTCCGATCGTCTACATTTCAGCACCCGTCACCCAACCATCGTTTCGAGTGCGGACTGACAAATACAGAAGACACATACCGTTTACGTCCACGCGTCTTGGCAATGGGAGGCTCAAAGTCCTCAGCGTCATCCAATGGAATGATATCATCCAAAAACTTGAAGAGGTCGTTGAGCTGCTCGAGCTGCCTATACTCTTCCTCGCTAAAGTTTGCGAGTTTATCTGCGTATTTCTTGGATACTACAGCGTCGAACTTCGCGAACGCGTTCCTGGCTGTAGTGTCACGAAGTGGACGGCGCTACAAAGGTCAAATAAGCGACTGTGCTGTGCTTGCGCGAGTGCAGACGGCTATCTCACCGTGGATATGTTGTGTATTAAGAGTTTTAGGGTTCGGATTTTATCGTCATCTACATTCTCTGGGAGGTGTAACCTTCCAAGCACTTGGCAGAGAACTTTCTTCTCTTCCTCTACACGACGATTGAAAGATCCAATGAGCAACCCCATCACCGAATATCAACCAAGAAAACTGCAACGACGCACTTTCCATATCATCCTTGAACAGCGCTTTGATGATATCCTCAGCAAGATCAATATGGACGCTGTCGTCGATCGTCTGTCCCTGAACCTCACTGGGAGTACATCCAGGTTATGGCGCGCACAACAATCCGTAAACAAAGGAGTGTCTCACACAGCTTTCTGGGGATCCGTCCAGTCCACAAACATGCCGATGATTTGGGCAGGTGAAACCATCTCCTGTTCGTCATCTAGGTCTCTGGTGGCAGCAGCAAGTTGTTCGAACATTGGAATGGATATCTGTCACGAACGGTTAACATAGAAATAGGGATATGGAGGGGCAGGCAACCTGTTTCATCCGTCGCTGGTTGACAGACGACGAGCAACAATATACGGGGAAGAAATACGAGAGACACTGCCTCAGCTCTTGGTTGTCGACGGTATCTGGAGAGAGGTAGGCCACGACGAGACTCTTCAAGACCTGTTGTAGATCAAGGATGGGTCAACATATAGCCCAGCGAGTTGCATAAAAGCAGTACGCACTCGCTCATCCGAGATCATGCCCGCAAGAACCAACTTGGCGAACCCAACACACAACAAAGCCTGTACTTTCTCGGAGTCCTCGTTGTTGAGAATGTGAAGGAGGAATTCGACAATCTTATCTCCCTAGATCATAGTCATAGTTTAGTTCGGGACATCAGGAGGGATATGGAAGAACGAGCCTACCCCAACACCGCCCCTTCCCATGAAATCTCCCTCATGCACCATCAGGATGTCAAAGACAATCTGGAGGACGCGCGTCTTTAGAACTTCAGGCGCTGCTTGGATTTGGCCGAGGAACAGTTGGAAGGAGTTCAAAGCCATACGCTAGGTTGCCATCCCGGATGAACACGAGGTTCTAGTACTGAGAGAGGGCGCTTACCCGTGCGATCAGACAACACAACCCCAGGCAAACAAGACCCTTTTCTCTGAGAGCGAGTTCCTTCCTCTTCACAGCCGGGACAATCAATTCACCCAATATGCCCTCTAACGTCGAGTTCTCTTCGAAGGTCTGAGGGAAACTCGCATCAGAACACTGACTGATCATGTGCGACGAGTCACGCACCCCATTCACGCGTTCTAGCATGCCTATACATAGGGACAAGCATCGCAGATCGACCGCGTCTGCCCGTGCTTGGTCTTCAGGACTGAGCTCCTTGGGTTTTGGGCCCTTCGGCGCGATCTTTGTTGCGGACGGACTCCCACCAAATGAAGTCGTCTCTCCATCCTCCGCAGCGTCCTTTTCCGCTTCTTCTTCAACCTCACCTGAGTCACGTAGTTCATGCACAACTTCGACGACAACCCGAATGAGGTCCCGTTCGCTGGGCGACAGCTCACGCAAAACGTCCAAACACCGAGCTACCAATGCCTCAGGTAAAGCCTCCTGCGATATCATATCCCTAACGAGCTGGAACATCTTTCTCCGCCCAATCTCGTCCGTGTAGTCGAGATTGACGGCAAGCTTTAGCATCTCGCCAACGACGAATTCTTTGTCTAGCCTCTCGTCTTCCTCGCGCGCGAGTTGTTCTTCATCGAGTTCTCCTCGGATGGCGTGCTCTTGTTGAGCGGCTTCGAGGTCTTCTTGGTATTTGTTGTAAGCGTTTTGAATGCGGAAGGCGAAATGAGTTACGACTGGGAGAGTCGTTTCGAGCTTGGCCTGGTCATTCGTGGCAATACAATGTTCAACAAAAATACGCGCCAGAAACGCACGTTCTGGAGTCAACTCAGCCCAGAAATCATCTTTGGCAGAAAATCATTAAGACCTATTGCTCCTATCGACCCCGCGTAGACATGCTTACCTCTGAACTCCAAATGATCAAAGATATCTACACGAGTGGCAAACACGCTGAGTAACGCATCCTCAGCAATCGTGCTCTCGTTAAGATCAAAGAGATTGAGAAGCGCCAATACGTCATCTTGCACCGTGTTCCCATCCTCATCTTTTGCGTCTCCCCTGGCGACGTCAACCCAAGTCCCTAGGAGTGAACCTGCAGCAGCTCGCACGGCTGGCTCACGATCCCCAAGTCCGTTTCGTATGATGAGTTCTCTCTGGGCTATGCTGAGAACTCGGGGATGAACCAGGCCAATACCTAATCCGTCAGGAGAAACGCAGTGCTTTTCGAGGATTGAAGAGTACAGAAGCCTGCGCATCACGGTATCTGTATCCCGCGTTCGGGCGAGAATAGCACCAAGCGTATGTGGCGCGATGGGGATATTGAGCAACGCAGCTCGGCGTACTTCACTATGGTGAATTGTGAGAAGAAGTGGCAGAAGATCGGGGTGGGCGGGATGCTCACGCAGCGGGATCACAGCTTAGCGTGTCGAGGAGTACATTGATGGCTGTCTGGTCGTCCTCTTCAACATCGGAAGGGTCCTCTGAGCCACAGAGTTTTGAAAGGGCAACGATGGCCTGGACACGAATGAAAATTTCTTTGTCGTGGACACGTTCTATGAGAGCCGACCGGAGCATTTTGTACACTTCCTCGCTGCGAAGGGAAAGAGGTCATGCTCGGTGATACGTAGTGGCATGCATAGGATACCCACTCTATTTCTCCCAAGTGGGAGACCATCTCAGTGAGAATGTGGACACAACGGTACCGAACAATTTTGTCTTTGGCAAGGAATCCTTTGAGCAGGAACTTGAGCAGTCTTGTGATGAAGCGAGCGGCCGTGGTATCATCGTCATCATCATCGTCCTCGTCATCCTTCCTGATCTCCAAAACTAAAATTGCTGAACATAGCGCTATTCGTAGTACAGGGCTACTGTACGTACCTTTCTCATTCATGTATCTCGTATATGCCCCGACAAACTTGATTATCCGGTCAGCTTGCGAGACACCCTTCTTCACTATGATGACTCGACATAGCAAGTCGATTAAAATATCTTCGAATAGTCTTTCTCCGGTGAGCTTTATGCTCTTTCCGTTGTGGGCAGATTCGGTGACGGCGGCGGCTTCTGCATGGATCTTGTGAAGGGCGATTATGTTCTTTTGGTGATTTGCGGTCGTATTCTGGGCCTGGTCGAATATCTTGCATAAGTTCGTGGAGATTGTTTCCCCGACAGACGTCGTGCGTGGGGGAATCATTTATCAGTTAAAAGAAATGGCCTTTGGATACACTGGCAGTTGAGATTGTTCAAGGCGAACAATCACGTGCTTCGCGTTCATCACCTGATCTGCATTTGGGTAGCTATGTAGCAGCCAGCACCCAACTCGATGCAGGACCCACGGAAATGAGATATGCGTCAGAACATGGAATTACATCGGATCTACTTGGTCACTCCCAGCCTATATTCTACATATTTGAGCGCTCGATGAGCACTTTTTGAGCAACGAAACTTGTGGCAAGTCCATTGATCTGGGATATGTAAGTACTGATGGATATCTTGTGTTCGTGCTTTCGTCACGTGTTTGCCTCACCGCAACCATGAGTTTGGCCACAGGTCGTAGTGACTAGTATACCTTTTGTCCTTCCCTGGCTCGCGCTACTCTGAGTGACCTCTTTGCAGAGACGCTGCACTTTTAGAATGATGTCCGGGCATTTTGTTGTTTATGCATGCTCTAACTGTGACCCACTCACTTCCTGCACAGTTCTACGCAGGTGATCGCCCCTCATGACCTGCCCGATCTCACTGGTGCGCTTAAACAAATCGATGAGCATGTCAGAAGTGGTGCTTTTGGCAACGTATACCATTACTCTTATGGGCCGAAAGGAGATATTAGTATCAGCGCGGCTACTTCCTTTTCCACTGTGACTTCATGTCGTTTGGTCTCGAGGTCGCAGTCAAAGCCATCAAGATTTCAGATGATATCGATGATAAGGCACTGAAGGATTTCGAACGAGTATGTTTCTGGAATGCCAGTAACGATACGCCTCAAATCCTCACATTGACTCCAGAATCTACGACGTGAGCTTAGCATATGGAGAGGACTGGATCATCCAAACATCGTCCCACTCTTGGGCACCGCCAGTGGGTCAGTTTTTGGGTCGGGGCACCGTTGTATTGTTTCCATGTGGATGCTGCATGGGACTCTCGAATCGAATCTCAAGAAGTTAGGAGGCAAGCTGGCCACCGGCGATCGCCTACGACTCGTCAGTATTGTGCACTCGTGTCAAACATCGGCTCATGATTGCACAGATTCAAGGCATTGCGGCAGGACTTGAATATTGTAAGCCTGATTGTCCAAAGCTTGGTATAGGTTGCTCATTGAGCCCCATAAAACAGTACACTCCAAAAACATCGTCCATGGCAACCTCCACCCTGTGTGTCCCGGACAGCTTGATATTTTCGTCGGTCGTGCTGATTTGCTTTCTATGTAGGCAAATGTGCTCGTTGACGGGGAATATAATGCCCGCCTCACAGACTTTGTCATGACTAAAGTTCTTGCGCCTGTACAAGATCAATGGACCATCATCACTCGCACTGGTGCCACAATGTGGTCTGCCCCAGAACTTTTCCATGACGATCCGGGCCATAAAGTAGAAGCCACCGTCGAAAGTGATGTATACTCTCTCGGTAGCATCATCTTCTTTGTACGTTATCGTTATCATCCCTCGCAACTGCCATTTTGGCTGAATATGAGATCCAGGTCCTCTCGGGCAGACGTCCTTGGCGGACTTCCACTGATGTAAGACAGAAGTTGAAGGAAGGTCAGAACCCAACGCGCCGGGCGTCAATCCCGGGCGACATTTGGAACTTTATCGAGAAATGTTGGTCACCACTTTCACCACCTGCCCGACCGTCGGCCCACGAGGTTTCGTCGTTCATGTCAACCGCATACAACTTGAAGCCTATCAAATGTTCAGTACCCCCACCGTCACATGATCCCTTTCCTTCGGCTCCACACACATATGCTGTGGGCGCATCCGTGTCATACCGCCCAGATAGTTCCACCTCTCACTCCAGAAGAAACACGAATATCGTACTCTTCGGCGAGATAGGTGTCGGCAAGAGCTCTGTTGTCAACTTGCTCGCCGGGTATAAAGTCGCAGAGATCTCTGAGAACGCTGATCCGTGCACTCAGCGCTCACAAGGGTATGAAATAGTTCTGGATGGGAAGACGTATTGCATCTGGGATACAGTTGGCCTCTTGTGGCCTGGGTTCGGGTATGGGGGTGAGATTGATCAATATGAATATGTTACCACAGTGCAGGACGTCAACAAGCTCATCTCACGGCGAAGCCAGGTTGACCTCCTCCTGTTCTGCCTGCGAGGTGGCCGGGTCACCGCGTGGGACGTGAGGCATTACGGGTTGATCCACGAAGTGCTCTGTGCGGGAACAATCCCTGTTGGAGTTGTCTTCACAAACCTCGAGAATGAGAATATCTTGGAGGAATGGGGGAGACGCAACGTGCCCAAGGTGCAGAAGTTATTTGGTATGAAGTTTGAAGGATATGCTTGTGTCACCGCAGTTCCAGGACAGGGTCGGAAATTCGACGAGTCGCGAAGGGCGATCATGGATCTATTGCGGGCGCATCACAGTCACATTCCACCGGTACCAAAGCACAAGTTGAAGGGGACGGAGTTGTACAAGGTCTTGAGCGTTGTGGGTATGAGAATGAGGTCGCACGTAAACTCGCAGAGGTGCTGGAACCTTGGGAGTAATATCGTTCTGCGACATTTCTGCGGTATGTCCGATTCCCTTGGACAGTTTTCTCTCTCGGTGTAGATGGTGCTTTGATACGCAGACACGATGACAGCCCTCCTATTTCGGAAGCTCCATGTATAAGTTAGCTAGTGCCAACTACTAGTATTCTATGATCAAGGAGTACTAGTGTAGTCTGCTGACCAGGGATAGAAACGTGCCCCCAACGATTCGGGCGAGTGTTGCCTCCATACGGAAGTGATGTTCCTCAGGATTAATACGTACCCTGCGAGCAGACAAGGCAACCCTGACGGTCCGTAAGTTTGGAAATGTGGATGGTCGTCGTGTTGAGTTGGTTGCACAGGAACCAAACAATGATGTGAGTGGGAATGAAGTGAATTTGATGCACAAAACGTGTAATCTATCTCGCAGGGGTAGAAACGTGCCCTCTACAATTCGGGCGGGTGTTGCCTCGGTACAGATAGTGATGTTCCTCAGGAATATGAGCCTTGCGGGCGGATAGAATTTTTCGGAGGTACGAAAAATCGATATAGGCGACGTGGAGTGCGAAAAGGCACGAGAGAATATACGCTGCAAGAGCCCAGCCTCAGGATGGATGATTCCTTGAGAGGCGGTAATTGGATGTTTCGCTACAGCCTGGGGAAATAGGTTAGGGTGATTGAATAGTAGGTTGTTCTACTCACGGAGGTAGTTCACGCCGCAGAAGCGCGGGGGTGATGAGACGCCCACATTTGAACGGGCTCAATGCTAGCGAGGGAATTTGAACACTGGTGCCAAACTCACGCGAAACCCTCTGCCTGACTATAGACACCTTTGCCATGCAAGTTTATGGTGAAAACAGAGCGGTGAGACATAGTTGAACGCTACTAGCGTGACCCACACCCCAGCTCAGCGTATGCCATTTGAAACCTTTCATGACTTAGCTAGCATGATATCAGCTTGTTCAAGAGTCATCAACGAGACAAGGAACAGTGACCGTTGATCGACACCTTAGACCTTGACTTTGTACCGAATGCTCAGCGTGCAGTAGCAACCAGCAAACCACCACTGGCCAAGTTGAAGTAAGTAATTGGCAGCCTCTAGAATTGACTTTTCAAACACATGACTGACGCGATGCGTTAAATGCGACAAACAACTACCCAACTGCATATCCCCTTGTCAGCCATCATGCATCATGCATCATCGCTCTTTCTGCTTTCCTCAGCGATACCTTCTTGGTAGCTACCTGCGAGTAATATCTGTACCAACTACAAACCATCACTCTACCTCATTTGAAACATGTTGTTCATCCCCATCTTATTGCATCTCGCCATGAGCATCAAGTCGTCAGGAACCCGACGAGAATTAGATTATCAACACAGCTGACCATCACCATCGTGTCTCGTTCTTTGCCTCTGTTGCTTGGCGGTGCCATTGGCCATATCGGTCAGACCGCGCTCGGCTTCTCTCGTGTCTTGGACTCTCCTTCTGCAAGTCCTGTGCGGCCAACAGCGTGGAAAACGTTCCTGCAATCTCTACCGGCGCCCCACTCGGAAACACTTCCTCAAATCAGTGCCGCTCTTTCCCCGACGCATACCCATCGCAGCAATGATCTCGCCAAGGTTCCGAGTTTGCTCAGAGAGTCCATCGAGTTAGGAGCACCTCGGTTCCAACACTCGGTGTACTCAAAGCAAGGTTTATTCATCACCCCCAGCATTCCCACGAGCATCGTTCTGGCTGTCATCAAGATCGGATAATGCCCGACCGTGTGGCATTCAGACATTTGATCTCAGCCAGTTATTGTGCCACCCCATGGGAGTTTCGAGTGCGCCTGCTGACTACTGGCTCTACCTTACCTCTTGATGCCAGGTCAGGGGGAAGGGGGTGCGTGGCTCCAAGGTTCAAAATCAAGCTCAATGCAATTCCTGGGGGGGAAGCCCCACCACGGGTGCGGGTGAATGAAGAGGGGGATGGAATGGGAATAGGCGCGTCGCCAATAGCTCCATCCCATAAAAGCTCCCCATGTGGAAGAGAGTGACGAGGTGGCCACCAACACGTACGTGCTCGTCGCCCGAACGATTGCATGTATCGATTCGTAAGCATCATATATAACATTCCATGGTACAATAGATAAGAATGAGGAGATACAACGATCATATCCATGAAGGGACCTCAAAAAGAAAAAGCACAACATCAGTACACGAGATGGCACGACAGTTCAGTTCTCAACTACACCACCACCTTCGATCTCTCCTTGGTCAACAGTGGGCTTGTGAAACGTTGGCCTGAAGGCAGTCGCAAGGTGTATAAGCAGTGGAAGGGTGATTGGCGGTGCTGCACTGAGGAATATGAGACACGTCGCTAGACCAGGAGATGGTGACACCGTGAAGATTCCGGCGACGCGAATAACTACAATTCCAAGGTCAAGCATAGCAATGAGAAGGGCAAATGTGGCATAGCCCATATGTTCGACGCGTTCCTGAAAGGATAACAGTCAGATCCAGTGTTAACATCGTCATGCAGACGGTACCTTCAGCTCAAGCGGCGCGAGTCGACCGTAGCGCAGATGCATGCTCTCAGCCAAAAGTAGGAACAGGAGTGAGCACAATGTGACGAAGTAGCCGCCATTGGCAAGGCGGATGCTGTGAGTTTAGTGTTAATCTATATGTTCGACGGAAGGAGACAAGCCCCTACGTCAAAACGCTCCGAAGCTGTAGCATGGTGTCAGCAAAGGTCAGAGAAGTAGGTGTGTGATGCTCACCACGTCAATTGTCCAGTTGGTTCGTTCGTTCAGAGCTGCCTTGACGTCCTCGAAGCCGTATGATGATCGCATCATATCGTACATGGTGAGCTGGCTCAGTAAGTATCGAGTGATGGTTTTCACGGCTGCTGAGATCAGGGCTAGCATCGTATTGTGGGAAGGACAGACTGGACAGTTGAGCAGTATTGGGAAGTGGGACTCATCCTGGCAGTATTTAAATTGTAGGATTGAGCACCGGAAGTGAAGCTTTCATGCAACGGAAGTTTAGAGTTCTCCCAAGGTCTCTGGCTATGCTGTGCCGACAGACGACAAAATGGAAAGGGAGGAGGATAACTAGTGACAAGTATTACCAATTTTAGTATAATCTCATCACTGACTATTACTAGCATGATCACAGTGTTATCATGGGTTCCAAGCGTATGTAAGTAAGCCTTACTGAGTGGGAGCGCTAGGTGGGTGGAACAAAGTCGCAGGTGGCTGCTGGGGCTGGTAGAGGCCGATCGCGTGAAGTAAATGATAATAGTGCCTCAGTCAAACAGTACAAATCGCACCGGCGTTGTGGGCCAACGTTGATGATGAACTGGGGTCACAAATGGCATGGTCTTCCCAGCACCTGTACCAGCCATGACTACGCAGTCAAGGCCAGTTAATATTGCTTCAGCTACGTCGAGCTGCCAGTCATAGGGCTTCATGACATTGGTCCGTGTTTCAAGCTCCTCGCACATCTTCAGTCGGGTTAACACAGAGTCGTATTTATGGTTTCTCTTAGCCATCTCCCGGGCCTTGTTGAGATTGTTAGTTGACAGATCCTCCTTGGGGAACAGGGGTCATAACGTTTGAAGAAGCACAACAAAAAGAAGGTAATACGGCCCAGAGTAGTAGCTCTGGTATTACACTAGGTAGTATTGGTAGGCAACCAACAAAACCACGTGATGTGACCTACCCCCTGCTCTACGAAATGCACCAGATCCTATAGAGGTGTTTCTTCCAGGCTCCTTCACACCGCCGCTGTTCGTGTGAGGGGCGACATGTAATATCTGAGTGGTACAGTGTCGCTCACTAAGAGGCGGCAACTCTGCTGTGCCTCCAATTTCCCTCTAAATACTTTGAGACAAATTTTTTGATAGGAAACATGAGTGAGATATGCATAAATTCAAAAGACCGAAAATCGTCCGTATTACGTAATCGTTCACTTTTGGGGCGAAAACACAGGACTACCTGTAGACCAGAAGCAAGCATGGTGCCAGCGTGCTTCGTCAAACAAGTATTTCAACAATGGGTTGATAGAAGACCTATTGGAAGTGTTTATGGACCCAGACTACCAACACAATACCGAAAGCAAAGGGGAATCTGACTGTGACTCCGTCAGTGACTTGTTTAATGGAGTTCTGTCATTCAGTCTCATTGACGGTGAGGTCAGAGATGCCAGATCAGGCAAGGATAGTGGTCTCGAGGTGGAGAATGACGAGACACTAAAACCGAGAGGGGTACAGGATGCTGTGAGTCAGGGAGGAGGAAAACGAAAGGAGCGAGCAGGTGCAGACAAGTTTGAGGCACTGGTGGACGAGTTTGAGGCCGAGGAAACTGTGGATTATGCCAAGCATTGTGCACGTATGGGAGCGGCTGCTACGCAAAGGTTCTGGGCAGCTACAGTTGAATTGCTCATAATGCAAGAGGTTGCAATGCATAAAGTCATTTTGCATTGACTTATCACGGATCCCACTGTGGGCGGCGGGAAAATTGTAAATTTTTGCATAATGCATAATGCAATGGGCCGCATGACAGATATACATTATGACATGAGCATTTTGGTGGGTGGGACTCGGTGTATACAGGCGCTAACACAAGGTCAAGCGTAAATGCATTGTCCAAAATTGCATTGTTTTGTTGGGATATACTGTGCCATTACAATCGATTCGTCTGTCACGTGTCACATGGCCCTCTGACGAGACGAAATTTCCGCTTTGTCACGCGTCATATGGTCGATTGTCGAATATGTCCGATGTTAGCAAAACAAAGAAGCAAGTCGGATGTGTGTATCGTATGTAGACTGTATATACTTGGCGGGACAAGAAAATGGGTAAATGGTACTTCAAAAGTGTCTATATAGATCAATCACCACTGTGGTCCAGCCAGAGGCTACATGTGTACAGCATGTTGGCCTTGCAATTTCTCTTCCCATGCCCAAGCTCTTCCTCTACCACCTTCGCAATCTCTTCCCCTCTGTCGAAATCCATTGACTCGACCTCCCTGCCAGCCATCATTCCACCATTTCCCCGTTCAACAGCATTTGGATGACTCAGTGGATCTTGCAACTTCATCAACTCCTCCATCACCATCTTACTCGTCATCACACTGTCATCATCCACAGTGTCGTCTTTGCCTGTGTGCAACTCATCCTCAAGCATTATGGCCTGAAGATCAGAAATGCCACGCTGCTGCCCTTCGTTGAGTTCTTTCCAGAGTACTGGGTCCGTTGTTTTCAGCTGGCGCAGGGCTTCGCAAGTTGCAAATGATGTCAAGCTATTGAACAAAAGGTTGAGGTTGCGGACACCTGAGAGCTGAAATGCCTACAATTAGGTGAGCTCAATTCTCTCAAAGTTTTGAACTTTGATACCTTTTTGACAA
>MU127423.1:445612-459348 GCA_014904945.1 Gyrodon lividus
ACTCTCACCCAACTCTACCACAAAACTGTATTGTTGAGCACTTTCAGACCCTGAAATCAGGGGCTCTCATCTTCACCCAATCAACCCTTTGTCACAAACTCCAGGATCAGGAGGCATTAGAAGTCCGTGTTCATAACAACCCTAATGCACTCTCTTTGAAGCGCCCTTGCATTGTAACCAGGCCAGACGTCGAACAAGCACTTGTTCTCTGGGTGCAGCAAATGGAGAACAAAGGGGAAACAGTGTCAGGACCCATGCTTTGGGAGAAGTGAAGTAGGTTTGAGGAGGAATTCAATGTGCCAAGGCCATTGTAGCTTCTGTTCGCAAGGAGATTGTGGTTGCCAATGGAGAAGTGATTGAGGTGGACTTGGACAGTGACAACAAAGACTCAGACCCCATTCCCACTTGCCAGGACGTTCTCACACTCTGTCAACAGCTCGAGAGCACCTGTCTGGCATATGGTGATGCTGGATCATCACTCGAGTTGACGAGACAACTCCGGTTATTTCGAGCTCATGTAAGACGGGACGAATCACTTCTTGCTAAACAGACATCTCTTGATGCATACTTTACTCTATAATTCATAGCTACTACTGCAGTATAATGATTTCATCAAGTCACACTTTTTGCAGGGGTCACAATATGTCACATCATGGGAAATACATCATGTTGCATATCCCTGCTAATGTATAGGGTTGGGGGTGGTCCCACCACAATGCATTATGAGCAATTCAACTGTATCACGAACTCTGTATGTCCTGAGCCAATTCAACAATTTGCTTACCTAGTCTAATTTATTGAGAAGGCAGCTGCTTTGAGTGGAACTAAACCTCCAAAGCTTCCAAAGCATGCCATGCCAACATACAGTGGAACAGGGCAAACATGGAGTTATCTTTGAGAGAAGCGGATGAGAGATGGTGCAAGGGATAACAAATTAATTACCTCCTTTTTCACCCAGCAAGAAACACCTACCAGTGCCATTTCTGAGTGATCTGTGTCTGTGGTGACCCCAAGGACAAGTCCCACTCTTGAGGTGGACAAGGAATTCATTTTGACAGATCCAGACACAGCTCCATCTGTGGTAGATACAAATGAGAGTGAGTAAGCTATTTGGATGTTAATGTTGGAATACAAACATTGTGTGGCTATGCTACAGCTTACTTAATCATGTACTTACTTTCATAGTTCGTACTTAGCTCTACCTCAGTGACTGACTATACAGTACACTGAGGTGAGACTCGTCTATACTCATTTCTTACTTATACTGATTCCCCTGTAGCTTATATCTAACCACAGGTGAATCTACAGTGACTGACTATACAGTACACTAAGCTTATATCTAACCACAGTTAATGCAGATCAGAATAAAAATTCCCATCCATTTCTTTTCCAGGTTTGCCAAGGTGCACCCCCACTGGCAGTGATGGCGATGCAATGGCTGGTGTCAAGTCTGAACATAATGTTGCAAGTCCATTTTTGGACATGACGGGAGATGACAGTGACTCTGAAAATCTGGTCCCCATCATTGATACCGTCAAGCAGCTCATCAAGGATGTGAAAAAATACAAAACATTTACCTTGTTATTGCACTTGAATGCACTCAAACAGTTCATTGAGCTATGGGAAAAGTACAAAAGAATCCCAAAAATTTGTGCACCAAAAATGAAAGCAAGTCACACTGTTGCAATGTCAATTGGCAAGGGACCATACATGGCATGCAAGATATGCACCTTGTACAAATATGTTAAGAGGTTCCAAACCCTTCCACTGGTTAGTTCTGGGAAGCACCACGCACACCCTTCACTGTTGAACCATGAGCAGATCATGCAGGCAATACGCCGCTACCTTACAGCTCTGGCAGATGGGGAGGTATGTTAGTTACACAGAGATGGACCAAGTCCATGACTAAAAAACCTTTAGATTATGCCACTTCTCCTCATGAAGCAGGTCAATGCTGTTATCATTCCATCTCTTGGTCTTGATCTTGGGGGACAGAAAATTTCAAAACCAACAGCACGGCAATGGCTTGCAACACTTGGTTATGAATTAAAGGAAGCTAAAAAAAGGGATTTACTTAGATGGCCATGAACATGAGGATGTTGTTGCTTACTGGAAGGAATTCTTACAGAATTTTGCTCCCAATGAAAGGTATCTATATTTTTCTATTTCAATTAATATTGTCTGACCATGGGCAGGTTACGATGCACCTATAGAAACAATGACCTGGAACCAATTGAGCCTGTACTTGGGCCAGGAGAAAGGCTCCACATACCTGTGATGCATGACGAGTGCATCATCTGGGCAAATGAGTTGCACTGTTGTGTATACATTCATAACAGTAGGATGCTGCTATGAAAGAAAGGTCAAGGCTATGCAATCCATGTCTCTGGGTTTATCGTTGAGCAGAGTGGGTGGCTGGCATTATCAGAGAACGAGCAACTAGAAAATGAAGCCATACCTGCTGATCAGCATCTGGAGTCCATAAATGGACAGGAAATTATCTACCCTGGAAAGGATCACAATGGGTTCTGGACAGGTGAACATCTAATTGAGCAAGTGCGTCTGCAAACCAGATACACCCCAAAAACTTACAAATCAATGCACTGTCACAGGTAAAGAAAATGATTCCACTGTTTGAGCACAAGTTCCCAAATGCTGTTGCTGAGTTTTTTGACCAATCATTGGCTTATGGCGCTTTCGCAAAAGATGCACTTAATGCAAAGGAGATGAATGTTAGGCCAGGTGGTAAACAGAGAATCATGCACGACACTTACATCCTAATGGACAACCCAAATACTGAGCTTTGTGGGAAGCTCCAGGCCATGATATTTTCAAAAGACCTTCCACCAGAGGACCTGAATTTCGAATTTTGAGGGCAGGCAAAAGGAATGCAGCAGGTCCTTGAGGAGAGGGGGCTGATATCCACTCTGAAGGTAAAAAATAAGGGGAAAGTGCTGGGTGAATGACAGGTATGCAAGTTGTCTCATGAAGTGCAGGGGAAGTTGCATCGTGCAAGAGGTCTCTTGGATGATGATCAAGAGTGGTGTTATGCTGATGAGGTCGTGAGAGCTCGATCAGATAACAACCAACAAACCCTATTGTTGAGTAGGGCAAGATCTATCAGAAGTCTTTACTGGCAGTAATCGGTGAAGCAAGTTCTCAGACCAAGAGATAGCTGGTTAAGCTATGTATTGTGTAGATCTAACTTGGGTTGTAACCAAGTAGAGTACAGGCCTTTATACTACAGAGAACAGTGCACAGACCAAGGTATCCAAAGTAGGTATCATCCAAGAAAGGTAACTGGAGATAAGAGGAATAAATGCCATTGGGCAGAAGGTCATAGAAAGTGAAAGAAGAAAGATAAGGCCAGGGACTTTGCCTGGAACCACTGGTTGTACAAAAGTTCACAAGAGGAATGTGATCATGTGATAGTACAAGGGGTCATGTGAAAAGAAAAGAATGGGGCTAGAATGGTTCTACCATAACAAGTGGCTGCTGGTGTGCACACTGGATGGGGACTGCACAACCTTTTTGCCTCATATTGTTGCACTGCAGTCCTGTAGATCCTCACCAGCTGTGGACTGCCACTTGCCAGCATCTCTGTAATGACCTGCAGCATTATCTCATTCACCGGCTCAATATTCCTGAGCCAACTGAGGAGTGGATATATGACTATGGTCTTTACATCATTGATCTTGTACTTCACAAGCATGGAAAGAATCTTGGAGACTTTCCAGACATGCCAAGGTCTCAGATGAACTGGGCTGCAATGGAGGGGAACCAACTCATTGCTAAGCAGCTTGCCTATGATCATAATGTCTTGAAGCAGAGAGTTGATCAGGCAGTCCCAACTCTGAATGCAGAGCAAAGAGGCATCTATGATGAAGTACTGGAGACTGTTTGTCATAATCAGCAGAATGCTTCCTCATATTTCCTGCATAGTGCTGGGGGTTGTGGAAAGACATATCTATGCAACCTCATTGCTGCTGCTGTCTGTGCTCAAGGAAAGATTGTCCTTTGTGTTGCATCATCTGGAATTGCTTCTCTGCTTCTTTCTGGTGGACAAACTGCTCACTCCCGCTTCAAAATCCCCATTCCTATTCATGAAGCCAGCACTTGCAACATCAAAAAAGAGACCCTCATCATGAGCTACTTTTCAGAACATTTCTCATTATCTGGGATGAAGTGCCTATGTAGGACCAACGTGTCATGGAATGTGTTGATCAGTCTCTATGTGACTTGCTCAATGTAGACTCAGACTTTGGTGGAATTCCTATACTCTTTGGGGGTGACTTCCACCAGACACTTCCAGTCATCCCTCATGGATCCAGGGAGCAGATTGTGGGTGCTGCATTTTGCTGTTCTCACCTTTGGCAGCATCTTCATGTGCATCATCTTCACCAGAACATGTGCCTTGATCAGAATGAAGAGTGCACCAGGTTTGCAAACTGGCTCCTTGAACTGGGTGGTGGACAGGGTTTGAATGCAGAGAATGAGATGAGGCTTCCAGATTATATGCATTGTGGAAATGATGCAAGGTCCCTCATCGATGCACTCTATGAAGAGTTGCTTGATTCACAACACAATCATCCTGTGCCAGATAGATACTTCTTGGACCACACCATTCTATCTGCAAAGAACACAGATGTCAATGAGATCAACTCCACCATTCTTAGTTCATTCACTGGAGATGTCATCACTCTCACCAGTGCAGACACTGTGACAGACAAGGAGTATGAGTACATTCCTGCAGAGTTCTTGCATACTTTGGACCCACCTGGATTTCCCTTGCATAAGCTGGAACTCAAGGTTGGTGCACCACTGATGCTCCTGTGGAACTTGGATCCCTCACATGGTCTTTACAATGGAACACATATGGTGTTAGTCAACTTGACCAGATGTGTTCTCCAACAGGAGAATGTCATATCCTGTGCCTTTCCCTACCCATTTCTGGCCAGTTGCAACCAAATCCTGAACTCCGGACTTTACCTTAGGAGTTTTTTCACCCCAACCTCATATCCCATATCCCATATCCCATATCCCTGCCTTGAACTTTCCACTGATCCTATCTTACTTATGTTGTCTGATTTCATTCCTCTCCTTTGACACTTACTGTTCCTTTCCACATGGTCTCTTTCTATCACAATCATTGTGCCATTGATATTAGTTATCCTCCTTTCACCATTCTGATTTACCCCTCACTATACTCTGAAAGCCCAAATCCCCAAATCACCCAAATAGTTTAACAGTCTTATATCCTCTGGATTCCTTAGTATATAAACCCATTTGTACTCTGTCATATTTCCTCAGTTTGAATATCAACAAAATCCTGACTTCACTCTGAAATCCCCTCTGCAGTCCTTAAGTTGAACTTAGGATTGTCCGCTAAAATCTCTGCCTTGAAATCAAGGGACAGAACTCATACAGGAGCACAGCACATAAGCTGAAGCCAAAGTCCCTCACCCCTCTGACCCCCTTGACAGATTCCCGATCCCCTATGTGCTCCCACCCCTTAGGACTTTCAGGAACTCCAGGATTGAACCAGGGACTTGACAGTACATGTATTCAAACTCAACCCTCTATGAGTTTGCTAACATTGCTTCTTTGTCAATGTCTAGAACTATTCAGACTCATGCCCAAACACACAGTATGCAAAGCATTAATGCAGCTCAGTCAGAATCAGCCTGGGAAGATGCACTGCACTCTCTGATGACCTCATGTCGAGGCCCTTATGTCACTGAACAATTCCATAGCTTCTCAGCTCATCATACATCCATCTCCGCATCTGGAGTACCCACTTGGGACACTTCCACTTCTACTCCTGCAGGTTGTCACTCCTTAGAAGATGTCCTGGACCCCTCTGACAATGGGAATGGTGGTGATGACAATCCCAATCCAAACCTCCATAATCATGATGACAACAACCCCTTTGACAATGACCCTGATAATGCAATGCCACCAAACCCCATCATGGCACTTGCAGATGCAGTCCACAGCATCACTGAGTTATTGCACCACAACTGTGAATCTGAAAACTCCTCCTCCACATGCACTAAGGTTCAGAAACCAAATACCTTTGCCCAGTCCTACCTCAAGGGTATGGCCCTCAAATGGTTTGAGCCTGATCTCCTCCAGATGGATGACTACAGGGAATTTGTCCCCAGACTCCAGACCAACTTCCGCCCCCACAACCCTATCAGTGATGTGGAACATCAACTCAACCACCTCTCCATGAAAGACTCCCACCACATCAATAGATATGTTGTTGAATTCAACCACCTAGCCTCCCAGGTCAGGGGTTACAGCAAAGGAGCCCTCAGACACCACTTCTACAACAGACTCCCTGATCACATCAAGGACAAAATTTCCCACATCGGGAAACCGTGGTCCCTAGGAGAACTCTGTACTCTCACCCAGACTATTAACGGGAGATACTGGGAACACAAGTCCAAAGTTGCTTGTCAAATCAAGCCCTCAGGAAATCAGTCCTCCATGTCCAAGAATGCTCCAAACTCTTCCTCTTCGAAACCTGCCAATTTGTCCAACCACTCCTCAAACCCATCACATCCCAAAACTTTCCTGACCCATCTGACACAATTCTGGCCCCTCATGATCAAATCCTGAACCCTGAGCCCTGGACTTTACCTTAGAAGATTTCTCCTTCATCTGATATTCCGAATCCCATATTTCCTGTCCCGGACTTTTGCATTCCCATCCCAGACTTTCATATTCCTATCTTGGCTATCTCTTGACATATGTTTCTTTCCTTTGACATTCCTTGACATTCACAGTTCCTATTGATAATTCCCTTTCCCCCTGCTTCACAATTATTGTGCCATTGTCCTCAGTTATTATTCCATCATTCTGATGCCATTCCAATTCATCCTCTTACTTTGCTCCGGAAACCTAAAACCCTGATTTGTCCAACATACTTTAATAGTTTTATATGTTCCAGACTCTTCAGTATATAAACCTGACTTCACTCTGAAAACCTCTCTCAGTCCTTAAGTTGATCTTAGGATTATCCTCTGAACGTCTACCTTGAAATTAAGGGACTGTTAAGTCCGGGTTTGTTCCCAGAATTCCCAGATTGTCTGGAGTGTGGAGAAAGTGGGGTTTGGTGGGAATTCCTGAGGGGGGTTGGAGTGGTAAGGAACTTTGGCTTCAGCTTATGTGCTGCGCCCCTGTACGAGTTCTGTGCCTTGATTTCGGAGTGGAGGGTCAGAGGATCAATCCTAAGATCAACTTAAGGACTGAGGAAGTTCAGAGAGGATCAGGAAGGAACAGGATTTAGTTGATATTTGAACTAAGGAAATATCAGAGAGTACACACGGGTTTATATACTGAAGAGTCTGGAAGATATAAAGATGTTAAAGTATGTTGGATGAATCGGAGTTTCGGGTTTCCGGAAGAAAGAAAGGAATGAATCAGAATGGCATCAGAATGGGAGAATAATGACTGAAGACAATGGCACAATAATTGCAAGGCAAGGGGGAAGGGGATTATCGATAGGAACTGTAAATGTCAAGAAGTGTCAAAGGAAAGTGACATATGTCAAGAGATAGCCGAGATAGGAATACGAAAGTCCAGGGTGGGAATATGGAAAGTCCAGGATGGGAATGCAGAAAGTCTGGGACGGGAAGTACGGGGTTCAGAATGTCCAATGAAAGAGAAATCGTCTAAGGTAAAGTCCGAGGCCCAGGATTCAGGATTTGGTCATAGGGGTTCAGAATTGGGCTGGATGGGTTAGGGAAGTTTCAGGATGTGACAGGGACAGAACTTGTACAGGGGTGCAGCACATAAGCTGAAGCCAAAGTCTCTTGCCCCTCTGACCCCCCCTTAGGGATTCCTGACCCCATTCACCTTTCTGTGCACTCTGGACTCTCCAGGAATTCCAGGATTGAACCTGGACTTGACAGAACCCTACTGTGTCCTTGTCATCTTCCAAAGGGAAATCCTCCACCCCTGCCCTGAAACCCCAGTCCAACCTTTCCCAATTTTTCCAAAATCCCCACTTTTCCTGCCTTATTAGATTGTGGTTCCACTGACTGCTTCATTGATACTACTTTTGTTAACAAACATAAATTTCCAACATACTCTGTTCCCCCCATTCCACTGAAACTTTTTGATGGCACTTCTAATTCTATGATTACCCATGCTGTAGACCTTTCTGTTTGTTTCCCTTCTGGGTTTGTCACCTCCAATACATCTTATCTTACCCCATTGGATTTATTTTGCTCCCTTGTTCTAGGACACAACTGGCCCACCCACTACAATCTGTTGATTGACTGGGTATTGGGCAGTATTACTTTCTGAACATTGGCTCAAGACTTGCCAATGCCCCCAATGTCACCTCTGGAGTTTCAGGACCCTGTCCCCCATCTCACCCCAACACCCCTTAATAAGCCACTTCACAAAGCTCCTTGCATCTCATTTGTCAATGCTGCAGCCTTTGTGCACACATGCAAACTTGATGGTTCTGAGCAGTTTAGCATCCACCTCCACCCCAAGGACTCCAAACTCCGTTCCATGTCCCACAATCCCGAAATCCTTGAAGAAGTTGATCTCTCCTTTGTCCCCTAGGACTATCACAACTTCTTTGACATCTTCAGTAAGTGCAAGGCTGATACCCTCACACCCCACAGGGAATTCAACTTCAAGATTGATTGAGAGGAAGGTGCTTCCCCTCCTCTCAGGACTGTCCACCCTGTTTCCTCCACGGAACTCAAGTCCCTTCAAGATTTCATAAATGAACATCTTAACTATGGTTTTATCCTACAGTCCAGTTCCACTCATGGTGCCCCTGTCCTCTTTGTCTGGAAGAAGGATGGATCCTTGCACCTTTGTGTTGACTTCCAAGGTCTTAACAAGATCATGAAGAAAGACTGCTACCCCCTACCCCTTGACAAAAACTATAAGAGGGCAGTGATTGCCTAGACTACTAGGGATTAGCTAGGAGTAGCAAATAGGTATAAGTAAACTCACCTCAGCCACTGCCAAAGAGGGGCAAAGAACGACTGAGGAATCCAAAGTGAAAACTAAGTATATATATATAACAGAGTGGGCGGAGAAGCACTTGCTAATGATAATCAGGGAATAGGAACAGGAACAAGAGGAATTTGGGATTAAGCAATGTAAGGAAGTGATGGAGCATCCCTGGAGGCTTGGGAATGATGACAAGCAAAGGATGATGGAATACAATAAGGGTCCACACATCTGCACAAATTCTGGATCGATTCCAAGTGAATACCAAGACTCTGAGCGGTTTCACCTGGCAGCAAAGTGGGGGTAGGCATTCTGATGTTCTGGAAATGTGGAGTTTGTTCCGGTTCCAGAGTTCACTGTATTTTGTCACCCCTAATTTCTGACCTTCTCAATTCCCCCAGTCATGCCAAGGTATACACCAAAATTGACTTTTGTCACACCTACCACCTTGTCCACATTGCTCCTGGGGACAAGTGGAAAACCACCTTTCAGACTTGCTATGGCTTGTATAAGTGGCTGGTGATGCCCTTCAGGCTCACCAATGCACCTGCAGCATTTCAGCATTTCATCAATAGCATCTTCACAGACCTCCTCAACATCTGCATCATGGTCTACCCCAACAACATCCTCATATATTCTGACAACATGGCTTCCCACAAGGAACATGTTTTGGAAGTCCTGAACAGCCCCAGAGCTTAACTATGACACCAATAATAAGGAACTCCTAGCTATTCATGAAGCCTTCTGGCACTGGCGTCATTACCTCAAAGGTTCCAGCACCCCTATCAACATTGTCACAAACCACAAGAACTTGGAATACTTCTCTACATCCAAAGTCCTGACCCACTGGTCAGAATTTCTTTCCCAGTTCAACCTCATCATTTGCTTTTGCCCTGGACACCTAGGAGCTAAACCCAACTCCCTCACTTGATGCTGGGACATCTACCTGAAGAGGGGGATAAGGACTATGCTCACGTCAATCTGACAAAATTCTGTGAACTCCAGAACCAGAACACCAACTCCACATTTCCAGAACATCAGAGTCCATACCTCCACATGTCTGAAATGCTGGAATTCCTACCTCCGCTCCACTGCCAGGTGAAACTGCTCAGAGTCTTGGTATCCACTCAGAATTGATCTGGAACTTGTGCAGATATGCAGACCCTTATTGCATTCCATCATCCTTTGCTTTTCATCATTCCCAAGTCTCCAGGGATGCTCCATCACTTTCTTACATCACTTAGTCCCAACTCCTCTTGTTCCCATTCCTATTCCCTGATTATCATTAGTAAGTGTTTCCGCCCACTCTGCTATATATATACTTAGTTTTCACTTTGGATTCCTTAGTCATTCTTTGCCCCTCTTTGGCAGTGGCTGAGGTGAGTTTACTTATACCTATTTACTACACCTAGCTAATCTCTAGTAGTCCGGGCAATCACTGCCCTCTTATAGTTTTTGTCACAATCCCCACAACTTCCACCTGGTGTTTACTCAGGAACAGCTCACCTCATCCCTACAAGCCACTATCCTACTAGCCCCAGTCCTTTGCGCTTCATCCCTACTCATCATCAAAGACATTCATAAGGACATCCTAGAATCCCTGTTCTCCAATCCCATAGCTTCTGCCTGACTCAAGGACACATCAGACTCCTGATGGACCATCAATCCCAAAGGTTTCCTGACACTCGACAATCACATCCTGAAGCTAAAGACCTACACCTTTGCATTCTTCAATACAAGCATGACCATTCCCTGTCTGGACATTTCAGGCAAAACAGGACTCTAGAGCTGATCTGTCAAGAGTATACTTGGCCAGGACTCCACACCTATGTCAAGGACTATGTCAGTTCTTGTACTTCCTGTGCCCAAGCTAAAACCCCTAAACACTGCCCCTATGGAATGCTCAAGCAGCTTTCAATTTCCAAAAACCCTGGAACTCCATTTCCATGGACTTCATCAAGCAACTTCCCTCTTCCAGTGGATACACTGCAATCCTGGTAGTCATCAACCACCTTTCCAAACAAGCCATATTCATCCCGACTCACAACACCATTGACTCTACCTGGGGATCTACTGCAACTACCAGCAGGATAACTGGTCGAAACTCCTACCCCTGGTGGAATTTGCATACAACAATGCCCCTAGCACTACTATAGGGGTATCCCCATTCCTCACCAACAAAGGCTACCACCTCAATATCAATATCTCGGTCTATCCCAAAAGAGATTTGACCTCATCCCATGCTCGTGAATATGCAGTCGACCTACAGGAACTCCATGACTTCCTGTGCATGGAAATGGCCCATGCTCAGAAACAATATTAAGGACCTGCGGATTCCTGATGACTCCATGCATGCTGTCCATCCGGTCTTCCACATTTCCAAGTTGGAACCACAACCCCTAACATAATCCCAAATCATATCCAACCCCCACCCCCACCAGTCAAAGTTGATGGAGAACCCAAATATGAGATCTCTGAAATCCTAGACTCCAAGATCAACCAATGATAAAGGAATTGCCAGCTCCTGTATTTGGTAAAATGGGCCAGTTATGAAGGGACCAACAAAGAAAACTCCTGGATACTCATGACAGAACTTGGACATGCTTCTGAACTCATCTCAGATTTCCATTCCTCATATCCCATGAAACCTGGACCCCTAATGTCCCTCACATGAAGTCAGAAACTCATTCTCATTGGATATTCAACAGATACAAAACTATGTTGTAGTTACAGGAGGGGCAGAAGGGAGACAACTATCCTATGGACTCCCCATCCCCATCCTCACCTTGCTCACCCTCCTGCTCACCACCCTCCACCTATCCATCCCCATCCTCCACCTCCACTTCCTTCCCCTTTCCCTTGTCATCCCCCCTCCACTCCGAACCCTCAGACCCCAGACTCCAAGTTACCCCCTGCTGATGCCACAGGTACTCATGCAGGCATTTGAGCATGGCAGCATGAATCCCCATGAGCCCCTCCACCACAGCCTCCTGGACAGCCTGGGTCGCCTTCCTCTGCTCCTTGTAGGAGGCCGAGAGGGCCCCAAGAGTGACCTCCACCTCATCCCACTACCCCTCCTTGGCTTCTCTCTCTCCCTCGTCATCCTCACTCCCTACGTCCCGGTAGTCTGGGCTTCTCTGCCTCCTCTGCTTCTGGTCCTTTCCCCAAGGTGTCACCCCCTGCCTTGTAGCACACAATGTGTGCTTGTGAGCACCTTGTGCACATCCACAACCGACTCATCTTCAGGCCCAGGCATTGAACCTTAATCTTAATGCAGGCCGCATAGGGGGTGTTGGCCCTAGGCACCCAGTTCCTGGACCTCCCCACACTAACCCATGAAGGCCCTGCCTTAGACCCCTTGAATGCAACACTTGCACCCCTCAACCCTCTGTTGCACTTCTTCTTCTTCTCCCCCTCCTCTCTTGCCTTCCTTTCCACAGCCACCTGCACTTTCTCAACTTTCCTCCTCCTCTCCTCCTCCTTGCGCTTCTCCACCTCCTTCCAGGCCTTCTTGGCCTTGGCCTCTTCAATTTTCTGGGCAGACTCCTGCCTTCGTTTCTCCTCCTCTTCCTGGAGGTGTGCAAGCTCGTCATCAGATTGTGAATGGGAAGACATGATGAGGGTTATGATAACAGTTACCAACTGACAACATTGTGAAGTTCCATTCCCCAGGAACACAAATAATCACACCCTGAATTTCAAACTCCGCTGTATTCCCCTCAATCACACCATTCTCCCAAGACACTCAAGGGTTTGTGCCTAAGAGGGGGGTGGGGATACTGTCACATCCCATGCCTTTCCCTACCCATTTCTGGCCAGTTGCAACCAAATTCTAAACTCTGGACTTTACCTCAGGAGTTTTTTCACCCTGACCCCATATTCTGATATCCTGTATTCCCACCTTGGACTTTCCACTGATCCCATCTTGCTTATGTTGTCTGATTTCATTCCTCTCCTTTGACACTTACTGTTCCTTTTCACATGGTCTCTTTCTATCTTGCAATCATTGCGCCATTGATATTAGTTATCCTTTCACCATTCTGACGCCATTCTGACTTACCCCTCACTATACTCCAAAAACCCCAAATCACCTGAATAGTTTAACAGTCTTATATCTTCTGGATTCCTTAGTATATAAACCTGTTCATACTCTGCCATATTTCCTCAGTTTGAATATTGACAAAATCTTGTTCTATCCTCAAAGTCCTGACTTCACTCTGAAATCCCCTCTGCAGTCCTTAAGTTGAACTTGGGATTGTCCTCTAAAACCTCTGGCTCAAAATCAAGGGACAGAACTCATACAGGGGTGCAGCACATAAGCTGAAGCCAAAGTCCCTCACCCCTCTGACCCCCTTGACAGACCCCCAATCCCCTATGTGCTCCCACCCCTTAGGACTTTTGGGAACTCCAGGATTGAACCAGGGACTTGACAGAGAATGAGGGAATGCAAGGAGGTGATGGGAATGTTGTGCTCATTCCACAAATGTCCTTGGATGCAAACATGGATGAATTCCCAGTTCCACTTTGACATTGCCAATTTCCTGTTCAACTTGCTTTTTCTCATAGACAGCTTTATGTGGCTCTGTCACAGTGTACCAATCCAAGACGTGTTAAGGTTGCTTTTCCAAGAGAACTGTCACATCCCGAAACTTCCCTAACCAATCCGGCCCAATTCTGAACCCCTATGACCAAATCCTGAATCCTGGCCCTCGGACTTTACCTTAGACAATTTCTCTTTCATCGGACATTCC
>MU127423.1:462913-557403 GCA_014904945.1 Gyrodon lividus
CCTCCTCCGCAACTCCGGACTATCCGGGAATTCCAGGAAAGAACCTGGACTTGACAAGAACAGAATGATACAAAGACAGTATATGTAGTATATACTGAAGCACTTAGAGGCATTCTCAACTAACAGCATGTATTTATGAATTTGGCATGAACAAAGAAAGTTGAATATTTAAGAGAGCAAACAATCTGAGCAACATGAAGTGCAACACACATACCATGCCAATCAATGTGATGACAGGATGATGGATGGACCACTGCTGGGAGGATCTTGCCTGGCCAAGGAATGAGGGCATGGCAAGGTGCTCCCAGCAGTGGTTCATCCATCGTCCTGCAATGTATCAAAAGGACTTGAGATAATAAATAGAATGACAGGCCCTGGGTGGACCACTGCTGGGGGTATGTTGCCTGGGCAAGGAATGAGGCCATGAAAACATATTCCCAGCAGTGGTCCATCCATGGCCCTGCAGTGTACAAAGGGGGATTCCAAACTCATCCTCTACTTATAGATGATAGATGATAGAATATACATATTATCAAAAAGGGAGCAGCTAGCTTGAACACACCTGTGGCAAAGCCACAACGGGCTAAAACTAGTAAACGAAATAAGCGACGCGTAAGTTCGTAAAGGTCGTCCCATAACAGTCGCTTCACTCCCTCCCACGCCTCGCCCAATACCTCTGGCCTTACGGCTCAAGTTAACAACCTGAAACTCATCTCTAACCACAAGAAGATGGAAGAGACGCGGTCAAAAGCCTCTCAATACACCCGGGATTCGGCTCTAGTGGAGTGCGCGCAGTATTGTGGGACTTTTGTCAAGGCAACTGCAAGTCTTGACTGTGAGGGTAAGTCACAGCAAGCTTGATCCTCGCCGTCTTCTTTCGTCCAAGTGAATTTACGTTGCTTCAACGCTCTCTTTCCTTACATGACAGGTCCAGACCTCACAAGACATGTGAAACAAGCCGCAGAGGCACTCAGTCGCTATTGCTCGCTCATGCTTGTCCTCGACTCTTTCCTATGTCGAAACTCTACGAAATTCTCGACCTCACCATCCTCGTCTACTGCTGATGTGTCAAATCCCACAGATGCAGATGTTCTCCGTGCGCGTGGTAAAATGGAACGCGCAATGGAACGATTGCGCCGCGCTGCACTCAGAGTTCTAGATTCACAGCAAAGTGTGAAGAAAGACTCAAGAGATTCCGCGACCTCTTTGTTGGAGGCGATTGTGAATGCCCTGGAAAGCAGTCTCGCAGAGGTAAAGACCCTTTTTCGTGCTTATCCTCTTCGACTTGCGAATATCCTTCAGACTAGAAATTCGGGGGGAGGGCCCTCTGAAGCAACCAAAGATACGCTGACGTCCCTCGTCGATGTGCTCTTCGTCCTTGCACGCACCAGACTCGACTGTGACAATGCGGACAGCTACACGCCAGCATTACACTACCTAGATCGCGCAGTAACGGCCGTAAGTGTAGCATCTCCGTCGATAGCAGTTGTCGAGGCAGCGACTCTGCTTCGCTGTACTTCTGGCGCGCTGCATAATCTGGGTGGGACATTATATGCCGCGGCCAGACTGGGTGGTGCTGTGAGATTCCTGAAGGAAGGGTGCATCGTAGGGAGGAAGGCATTGTTACTGCGCGCCACCACTCACGTCGAGGAACAGGACCGTGAGAGTGATAGGGAGAAGGATGGATGGAAGCAACTTGAGCAGCAATTGTTCAGGAGATATGAACTACTTGGAGTGTGTCACTCCAAAATCGGAGACAGGAAGGCGCGTCATTTTCGGCCCTGTCACTTCATCACTTATCCCCCTCTATCAAATGCAGCTCGCGTACGAAGCTTTCATCGAATGCGTTCGGGCATTCCCTTATACTCATTACCCATCCAACATCCCTTCCGCTGATCCGTTCGCGTCCGCCGCTCCTCTACCACTCAAGCAGCTCGCATCGATAATTGAAAGGCTGACGTTCACCGGGACGTGTGGTCTCTTTCTTCCCCCCGCACAGGTCACTCTGCGACACGTATTCCAAGCACCCGACGAATTATCTAATGGTGACACTAACTCTGATAAAGCAACAACCCCCCAACCGATGTCAACCTTGCCCACCAACACCCGTTCAAAGGCAGAGATCACGGGTGCCATCCTCTCACATCAGCTAAACACCTTGGAGGGCCTAACGCACAAAGAGGGTGTGTGCGAGGCGCTATGGTTTATTCTGCAAGACCTACTAGAGATTTATCACGCTAGCTGGGCTCCTGTGCAAAGAGCGGGGATGTTGGTGACAGCTTTGAGTGTGTCTTGGAGAGACCGAGGTGTATTTGTCGGCGAAGAGACGCGATTGGATGCAGAACGAATGGGAAAAGAGGCTCTCGAGCTGCTAGCAAGAGAGGTAAGTATTCATGCTCTTGTCTTTCACTTTCTTCAGCTTGTGTCTAGTCCACACTGATCCCCTCTGCTGACTTACTGTATCCATAGGACGCAGCCCCTGAGAATCTCCGTATTCTCATTCCCCAACTCACGCTCAGTGCGCATCTGTGGCTGGCTCTTCATGCTTATCGCCGGTCGCCTTCAGGGACGGAGATGACGAACGCTGTAGCTACCCATGTCGAAGCGGCACACGGCTACCTAAGCAGTCTACTGCCCAGGTCTGAGGGTGGCGCAGCTGGGGAAGCTAGTCCCAAGGCGAAAAAGGCCAGTGACACAGGTTCCAGGACGAAGGTCAAGAAATCTGGTAGCGGAACAGCGAAGAAGAAAGGTCTCCCGGCCGCTGCTGCTACAATAAAGAATTCAAGGAAAGCAGCAGTGGTGAATATTGTTGCACCGCATCCTCGCAAAGGTAATTCCTCTTGAAAGGTGTCATGCCCACATTAACAACATCCAACCAGCGTTGAAGACGGTTTCCCTAAATACTGTAGAGGTCACACCTCCTAAACCTCGAGCTGGTTCTAAGAGAACAATCCCCACACTCGGCCTCCAACCTGTTTTAGGGCTGATCCGTGAGTGTCATTTATTGTTGTGTGTACTGCTTCCCGAATAACGACGCGCACAGAGATGAATGTACATTTGCTCGGTCTGCTCGGTCTCATAGTGCTGAAGGTGAAGCTCCTTGAGGCACTCAAACGACTCTGCGAACATCAGGTGCCTATTCCAGTGGAAGGTAGACGCTTCTCCTTCGCGGTTTGACTACGTCTAACTGTCGAGATTTCCATTGTCAGCATATTCGGTCATCTGTGTGGACTTGGCTCATGAATATGTCAAACTTGGTAAATCTAAACGCGCGGGTTCACTCTTCGTCAAGTGCGCAAACCTTCTGAAGGCAGCCGAAGTGCCCGACGAGGTACGACTGCGGTATTTGCTAGGGCATGCGGAAGTGCTTGCGCTCGGGGACAATGTTCTCGCAAGGTACGTATCCAAGGTTCATGCAAAAGATATAGGTGCTGACAGGTATTGCGCAAGTGCCAACTTGTACTGTGAAGCTCAAAGTCTGGAGGCGGTTGTCGCCGTGGAGGAAAAAACGATGTCCACTGCGCAACGTATTCGAGCACGGGTAGAGCGGCTGGAACGAGCAGCATTAGCTTGCCGTGTGTTTGCTGCCGTTCAGTACTCCAAGGTAGCAATTCATTGCTCGGTTTCTTCCCCTGCCCGCTGACTGTCGATACTATGTAGGACAACGTTGCTGGTGCCATGTGCATCATGCTACAATCCTTGCGGCTCTGGAACCGTGCCGTTGATGCACTCTCGCGCCTCAACCCGCCCAACAGAATGGCACCGAAAGCATCGAAAGAAGACTCTAACCCCTTCGAAGTCTCCAACGAAGGCTCTAGCAACGGCGAATCCCCTTCCTCATCCCCTTCTCGGCCTGGCCCCACTCCGACCGATGCCTTATCATGGCGCCTGCTCTCATCTCTCATTTCGACTCTATTTTCACTCGCACAGGCCTACTTTTCGCGCGGGTCCCCACGTGAAGCACTCTACTTCACTCAGCAAGCGCTCGACCTCGCAGAAACTACACGTGCACCTACAGTGGTCGCGCGTGCTTTGACAATGCGTGGAGAGGTGCTCTTAGGGCAAGGCGAGTTGAAGGAAGGGAGAGACACGCTCGGAAGGGTTGCGCACTTGCTAGGAAGTATGCCCGGGATAGACGCAGCGGATGCACAACGGCTGAGAGGCGACTATGGCACGCTGTGCGAGGACCAAGCAGAAGGAGGAAACGAGGAAGACCCGAAAGAGAGTTATAGGCGGGCCTGGAAGATGCTGGATGAGCTCGAGGGAATGCTTATTTCCGTTGATGGAGGGTCTGTGTCTTATATTCGCTTCGTATCTATGTATGTGTTGACAAGTTACTTGTATGGTCTAGTCGTCGAAGGTCGAGCCTTGGCACTTTGCCAAACGGTGCTGTTGTCAATGCCGGGCAAGGGATGGTAGTGCCTAGGCTCTTGTCCGCCATCCTTCGCCGGCACAGTAAGTGATTCGTCTTCGCCTCAGATTCTTTTTTCACCCTAGATATAGTCTGGCTTCTACGGAACGACGGTGACGATATTTTCAAGGACCTAGTTGAGCGACTGATGACATTGCCACCCTCTGCTGAGATAAAAGTGGGTTGTGGTCTTGTACCTCCTTCAATCTTGCTTAAAATGCACCAGGGAGAGGAACACGCTATCATGGGGAAACTCACCATGCATAGCGTTTATGAACAGTTCCGCTCAGACATGTTCCTTAGCTCGCTCACCGAGTCCAGTGCGTTTCCCCCTTTCCCCCGTTGATCTCTTCATCCTGACGTCCAGATGTAGCCATTGCCCTGCCGATGGGAATGTCGGGAGACAAAGACCTCTCACTTGTCCCGGCTACCCAAGATATTCTGAGTGCGCTCGGTGATGCCGAGAAACTGTTCTGGGCAGATCTTGCGTTGACCTTGCGGAGGGGAACTGTTCCCCATGTTCGTGAAGCTTCGGTATCGCTCGCAATGATCAGAGCCTTCCAGTCTTCACTCGGGAAAGCCAGTACGGATGGGCCTCTTCTCGCTGCTCGTCTACTCGGTGCGTGTAGTGTTTTTCTTGCATTTTCATATATCCTCATTACCGGTTCTACACTCTAGATGCATCGTCAGCTATTTCGCTTCACCGCGAGATGTTAGAAGTGATTCAACACAAGTTCCCTGATGTGAACGTCGATGACATGCAATGGCCCCTAATGACACCCAACGGTTCTCCCATCCCTGTCACTGCCAATGCCCGGCCTGACCCCCGCCGGCGCAACCCTTCAAGTTCTTCCGCCTCCTCATCAAGCGACACCGACGACGACGATACCTCGGTAAGGTCGCTACGGTCTTACTGGTCCGCGCTTGAGAAGAAGTATACCTCATTCTCTCTGTCTGCCCTGTTGAATACCACTCCAAAGCTCCCGCACAACTGGACAGTAATTCACATCTCCCTCACCCCTGATAAATCTACCATGTTCGTCAGTCGTCTTCACTCACCCTCTTCAGAGCCTCTGCTCTTCTGTGTTCCTCTCCGTGGCCGACGAGATTCAGATTCAGACGACGAAGGGTCACACCTCACACTCGACGACGCGCTGCACGAGCTTCGGGAGATCATACGCCTGAGCGACGAGGGTACCCGCCGAGCTGCTCATGTTCGGAATGACGATCCTCGGGCGAGAGCGGCGTGGTGGGCTGAGAGAGCAGCACTTGATAAGAGGTTACAGGCTTTTTTGGAGAATGTTGAGTTTTGTTGGTTGGGGGCGTTTAAGGTGGGTGAATTCATCTCGGATCAATTTTGTCTTTCGTGAGTAGTTTTCAATGATGCTGATGTGTGTGTCGTACCATAGACTATTCTTAGCCCACCGACTGCGATTTCTCCTGCGGTCATTAATGACCTACGGACGCGTCTTGAGAAAGTGTTCAAAGGAAGCCTCCCCCCACAGGACAAGAAAAAGTCGAAGCTCCGTCTCGACGACGCCCTCCTCACCTGTTTCTCTTCCCTTTCACCGAAGTGCAGAGACGAAGAGCTTGAAGATCTCGTATATTTCATCCTTGACTTGTACCAGTTCCACGGCGTACCTGTCGCCATCTCCGAGGTGGACGTGGATCAAGTCACTGTTGACCTACGCACTGCGCTCGCGGAGCACGCGGCGGTCAGGAAGAAGGCAAAGATCACTTCTGTAGAGGACAGCCATACATTCCTGGTGCTGGACAGAACTCTACAGGGGATTCCGTGGGAGAGCATACCCACTCTCAGGGGTCAAAGCGTAAGCCGGATTCCAAGCCTGGAGTTCCTGCTCGACAGAGTGTCTCTTGCAGAGTGGCAGAGAAAAGTGACTGGTCATAGCGAGACTCACGAAGTGAAGGACAAAGAAGCCCCGATTGATCGGATACGTGTTGATCCTCGGAAGACGTATTATGTCCTCAACCCAAGTGGTGATCTCAAGGGCACGGAGAGTCGGTTTGCCTCGTGGCTTAAGGAGATGCATGACGTAGGCTGGCAAGGGATTACGGGACACGCGCCGAGCGAACAGCAGTTCCTGGACGCGTTGTCGCGAAAGGACCTCGTTATGTACGTGCATCCAACGTTTCCTCTCTACTTCGATCACTGTTACTTACAATTTGTACAGCTATTTCGGGCATGGTGGTGGCGAGCAATATGCGCGTTCGCATAAAATTCGGCATCTGCCCCGTTGTGCTGCGACTATGCTCTGGGGGTGTTCTTCAGGTGCTCTGAAAGAGATGGGGGAATTTGATAGGGTGGGAACGCCATATAATTATATGCTTGCAGGATGGTGGGTGTTGTACTTGTGCAGTATGGTTGTCCTGACTGAGCCAAAAATGCTCTTTGTTCGATTGCAGCCCAACCCTAGTGGCGAATCTATGGGACGTTACAGACCGAGACATCGACAAATTCACACAGGGCGTATTCGACCACTTGCATCTCACTCCTGATGAAGTACGCCGGTCCCAGAAGGGTAGGGATGTGAGGGCCGTCAGCACGTCAGTTGTGGCAGCTGTCGCGCAATCACGCCACTTGTGTAAGCTCAAGTACTTGACTGGAGCAGCACCTGTCGTCTATGGTATACCATTTTATTTGTGAGAGAGTAGTAGCATCTTTTCTTGCATATAGGTCATATTTATTTTCTACTTGTATGCGATGAGATTGTCTTGTGGGATCCGAAGAATATTTGAAGGTGGGAAACAGGGCGATGTCGTGTAGCCGAAACACAGCCACTCGGGATGAGGAGAAACAGTTGTGGGTTGTCACTACCGCCATCGTCGACAACGCCCACAAGTCTACCTCTTTTTCTTTGGTTTTCTTGCTTTTTCTTTTGATTCGAGTACCTTATAATTACTGTATCTCTCTGTTTTCTCGTTCCCTGCTCTTTTCTGTTGAATCTCAAGACTTGTGATGGCGGTCACGACAGTGCTTATTCCTCCTCCGATAACAACCGCACAACACTTACCTTCTCCAGTTTCCTCGACGCACGATAATTCGAATTCGCAGAGACATAGCCTCGTATCTTCCTCAGGAGCATCGTTCTTCACAGCAAGAGCTTCCCCTTTAACCCCGACCTCTCCCAATTCCTTCGAAGCTTCGTCGAGATCGTCATCCGCACAAACTCTCAACGGCAACCCATCGAACAACCAGGGCGAGGACAACGTAAACCCCATCCAATTGTTTAGTAAACAAGCCGCACAGAATATCCACGCTCAGGAACTCCATTTCGTCAAAGTCACAAACGAAACCATGGAGTTGGATTCCAGTCCAGGTTCAAATTCTGTCTTTCACTCAGTGAACAAAACCTTCATGCATGTGGTGTCAAGCGACATTGGTGTCAACGGCAACGCAACCCAGAACGTTTTAACTCCGACTGTATATCCAGTAGGCCCACCCCCACCTTCTCCTCCCGAAAGCATCAAGCAGGAAGGAGGCTTAGAGCCACCAGACTCGATGCCTACGCCCATGAAACTGTCCAAATCTGAGCCCGCGTCTCGCTCACCTGTCTTTGAAGTCCCTGTCATTGACCGAGCGCCAGACATCGCGGCAACCCCTCGAGACGGCACAGGATCGGTTGATTCACGTGAAACACAACGTATGCTTACCCGTTCACCGCCTTCTGCCTTCTCGAAGCCATTGCCACCACCGCACCACGATCTTCTTCATAGGTCCTCCACAGATACGAAGCTGTCTACGCTGAGCTCACGCACGGGTGCCTCGTCCACTCCACGTGCTGCGCGGACATCGGCATTGACTGACGCGAGCGCTGAGGTATCTATCGCAACAGAGGCGTCCGGTTCTGCCTCCGGCACACAGCCCACAAAGCACCCGCGCGGGCACTCGTCATCAATGTCACAGTCACAGGCGTACCAGTCTGTGGATGGGTACCTTCATCCACCACGGACCGTATCCCACCATCCTGCAAGACGGAACACGACTGGGTCGCATATCCGTGTGGTTCGGTCAGCACCGCAAGCGGGACATGGGTACGACCTCGATTCCGACATCGAGGATGACATTCAGATGCAGGCAGAGCAGATTCGGAGGGAGAGGAAGAGAGCTAAGGCTCAGAAAGACGCAGAAGAAGCACTCACGCAGACGACATTTAAACGGCGAGGGTCGTTCGGTGGGAAGGAAGATGACAACAGAGTGCTCGTAGGGAATTTGATCGGGGAAGACCACGTCAACTACGTCCTCATGTACAACATGCTTACGGGGATTCGAATCGCTGTGAGTTCGGCGGCTGTTCTCCGTCAGGTCGGAAGGATGCGGCTGACCGGAGTTTGCGCCAGGTATCGAGGTGTCAAGCCAAGATCAAGCGACCCCTTACTGACGAAGACTTTACTGCACGACATAAATATTCCTTTGATATGTACGTGTTTTTCTTTCGACCCTTAATTACGTCGCTCACGCCATTGTAGCATCGGAAATGAACTGACGCCCTCTGCCAAGTACGATTTCAAGTTCAAAGATTACGCGCCATGGGTGTTCCGCGAGCTGCGAGAGGATAACTTCCAAATGGACCCTGCCGACTACCTCCTCTCGTTGACGGCGAAATATATCCTCTCGGAGCTCGGGTCTCCAGGCAAGTCAGGATCGTTCTTTTATTTCTCGCGCGACTACCGGTTCATTATCAAGACCATCCGACATTCAGAGCACAAGTTCTTGCTCTCGATACTCAAGGAATACTATATGCACGTGAAGAACAACCCACATACGCTGTTGTCCCGGTTTTATGGTTTGCATCGTGTCAAACTCCCGAGGGGCCGGAAAATCCATTTCGTCATCATGAACAACCTATTTCCGGCTCACAAGGATATTCACGAGACGTACGATCTCAAGGGAAGCACGGTAGGTAGAGTGTATCCGGAGGAAAAGGCGCATAAAAACCCCCGTGCTGTGCTGAAAGACCTCAACTGGATTAATCGGGGGAAGATGCTCGAGCTTGGACCTGAGAAGCGCGCATTACTTACTGAGCAGTTGCGCCGCGACTCGGAGCTGTTGAAGAGGGTACATGTGATGGATTACAGTCTGCTTGTGGGGATACACCACGTCCAGCGGGGCAACAGGGATAATGTGCGGAGTAATACTCTCAAGGTCTTTTCGGTAAGTGTCCTCGGTCGTCTGGGATTGTGTTGTGGGCTGATGATGCCTGCTCTTTAGCCATCTGTTCCAGCTATCCGTCGCAAAAATACCCAACACAAAGGTGCTCGATCGCCCGAAGCCGTTGCCATGAGACGTGCTATGCGGGAATCTGACCCCAAACGGCTGGGTTCTGATACGCTCGACTTGCCTGAAGAAGATACAGGCGACCGGCAACATTTTATCTTCTACCAAGATGAGGGTGGCATACAAGCTACCGACGAGGCGAATGACTCGATGGATACGCTATACTACCTTGGCGTCATCGATATTCTGACGCCATACTCGGGCGTCAAGAAATTGGAACACTTTTGGAAAGGGCTTTCGGCTGATCGAGTAAGCGGTTGCCGTGTATATCTTTGAACGAGGTGATGACTTACATCTACTCTAGCATAAAATCAGCCCGGTGCCGCCTAACGAGTACGCTGACCGCTTCTTTGCTTTCATGAAAGCTATAATGCGGGGCGGAGGTGGTGGTGGCCGTTTCAAAGCCGAGTAAATTTGGATGGTTTCTTCGGGGTTTCGGGGTTCTTTCAGGTGTTTCTCTACATTTTGTCTCCTCCTTTCTTGTCTTCCTTCAATTCTGCTTCATCTTGGGAAAAGCCTTATCCGATGGACAAGGTAGCATTTGTACATTTGTTTCCAAACAATTATACCACGTCCTCCAATCTAATGCTCATTCTTTGTTGCTCTTCCGTTATCTGGTTCTATCGTTACCTACTGGTCGTCTTTTCCATCCATATCGACCCTGCCACACTCCTTCTCTGCCTTTCGGCTCGGTGCATATGGACCCTACTCCCCACAGTCCTTCTGTTATCTTCTATTTCATCGTCCCGTGCTGCCATTTATTCCTGTCAAGTGCTCTTACCTCACCTCACATGTAGGTTATCACACGCATTAGGTTATAAGCTAGGCATACAAATACACGTGCTGCTACACCCCGGAAGAATATCAATATCATGATACAGCCTCGCCCGGCTCGTCAGTACATGCCCTGAACTTTATATGTACATGTCGTCCTCGTCTTCATCCCGTATTTGTGCACGTCTTCGTGGGTTCGAAGGCTTGGGCTCGGGCTCGGGTTCCTGTGCTTTCTTACGGGCTGCTGCGAGTGGAGGTTAGTGATGTGAGGACGGAGAGAAGCGGAAGTGCCGACTTACAGCGCCGCGTAGCTTTTTTCTTGGCGGCTGCCTTCTTGCCTTCGACTCGCTTCTCAAATGCCTGGTCTTCTTGACCTTGCCGTCTATGTTCCTCGAGAATCTACAGCCAGGCGATCATCAACGACAACGTCGAGGAAAAGGGGATAGAACTGAGACGCACAGATTCAAATTCGTTGAGCTCCGTGTCTGGCTTATTAGCAGATTTATTTGAGCGAGCCTAGCAGAACCGGTCAATCAATCGAGTAAGTCACAAAGGCAAGACAGTTTTTATTCCCGGTCAGACTGACCTTGGTGAGGATGTCCGAAAAACGGTCGAACACCTCCTTCTCATGGAGTTTATCACGGTAGAATTGAAGGCCCTCGATGAGTTTCTTGACCGAGCGCTCTGACTTGAAAGGTAGCAGCGATAAGCAGAACGCGATGTCGCGCCATTGCCGGGGGTCTTCTGAAAGACGGAACCGCTGACAGAGTTTCTCGACGATATTCTCTGCTTGTTTTTCCTGGCGCACGGTCAGAACATGTAGACTCAAAGCTGAGACATGGTCCTGGCTCACCTTCTCGATGAATGAGAAAATATATCGCATGGTGTTCTGGAATGCCTCTTCTTCGACAGCGTGATCCCCAGATGACAAGTGACTGATGACTGGATGGGCAGTCAGCGTAAGATCAGACGAGCGTTCATAGAATAAACCATACCATCAGGCAAGTTATTGTAGATCGCATTGTCCTTCGTCGATAACTCCGTGAAGAACAGTTTTGCCAGGTCGGATATCCGTGGTTCCTCGTCCTCCAAGCATTTCGCCATCTCCCCAAGCTGACCTTTAACCTTGATCATACCATTGAGGATCAAATGAGTGAGCACCATAAGCGTGTTTTTCTTTACGACAAGGTCGTCATCCGAAAGACCCTTGTATAGCTCATTGCTGTTCTCGTCGATTATATTGCTGAAGGATACAGCAACATCACCAAGAGCGATGACGATATTACTGCGAATACTGGGGTCCTTTGAAGTCTCTAGGATCTTAAACAGGAGGTGATGGTGCTGGTCGCAGAATTGTGAGCTGACGCAAAGGAATTTAGCAAAAGACAATGTCGCGGCGGCACGCAGAGTCCGGTTCTGGCTTGCCGTCAATACCCACAAACGAACAGAATCGCTTCTCATTCACCTTGAATTTGTGAGGACTTCCGCAGACGTGGACGAGTATTGGCCCATAGAGAGCCAACAGAGATTGCGGCCCGTACAAGAGCTCAGTTTCCCGTACTGCAGCGATTCGTTCACCGATCTCATCTTCGGCATTTCCAGCAACCTGATCAAGCTCTTCGGTTTCTTTGGATGCCTTGTCTGGCGAATTCATGCCAGCTACTAGCTTCTCGGCTGAAGAAACGGTTGAACACCGTTCCAAAGCAGTCAAAGAACGGCCTACCTAGCTCTTTCTCGTCTTTTTGGCGCTTCCATTCTCGCTCGACGAGCTCAAGGAAGACGATATGCTTGATGGCGACATGCCCGATGACGAACAAGAGCTGACTGAGGTGAAATACGTCTCCAATGTCTCTTTCCCCTGTCGTCTGGCTCTCTTGCGTTGCCGAAATGCCTTGCGATGCAGGGGCGTGCGATGTGGGACCTGCAGACGCCGGGGGCTCAGAGTCTTCCTCCATCGCGTCTGGATCATTTTCCTTCTCCGGAGGCTCTTCAGTGGCTTGCGGCTGTGGTCTCCGAGTAAACGCTCGGCGAGTGAGGTTCTTGATAAGCTCATTGCATAGGTCGTCTGGGTGTTCACCGAGAGCATAAATCGTATTGATGGCCTGTTCTGCCATCCCGAACCACTCCTTGGAACTGCAAGGGTGCTCGATAGCGTCCTGGAGCTTCCGGAATACAGGGTTGTCCATCTCCATGCGAAGAGTCTTGTTCAGGAGGGAACCTGCGTTGACGAGTGAGACGAGTTGCAGGAATACGATATCGATAGATGACATACCCTTGACTTTCTTCGCGCTACCGTTCAGCCGTTGCAGAGCAACACAGGTGTACCGAGCAAGTGTAAGGTCAGCCTAAGCAACGATACAGTGAGCCCACAATGTCAGAGCGATAAACACACTACTTTACCTTCCCAAGAGGGCCTAATCCCACTTTGAGCAGAACATCAACTTTCTCAGACACAATGCTTCGCTTTGCCAGTGCAAACATGCCAAGGATGATAATGGCCCCTCGACGTTGAGATGCTGGGAGGGCTTTCGGAGAACCTGATGCAAGGTCAGTATTTAGATGTGATAAGCCTAGGCATGCTCACTGTAGACCTGCCACAGCTTGTTGACGATGTCGTGGTGGATGTGATCTTCTTCCATCATGATCTTCATCATCTCCTCAAGACTGGTCAACTCGGCCAACGTTGCATCGTAGGTCAACCTACAGCAGAGATGAGTCAACCAGGGAAGACTTCGACTGTTCGATACTTACTCGATCATGTTCTTCGCAATCCGGTTGACTTGTTGCTTTGGTTCCATGTCGGGCAAAGGATCGAAGTACAAGTTTCGGTAACACTCCAACAAACGTGAACGAACTCCTTTCAGCTCCTTCCCGTCCTCTGAAGTTTGGTTGTTGTCTTTCGACCATATCAAATGGAGCATGCGTTTGATGCCGACCTGCAGGGCTGTCAGGTTACAGATATAAATCCGAACGGCGAGTATCACCTCTGATCCTTCAAATTCGTACACGTTGGTCACCCTGAAAAATTCCATGGACTCGAGCACCTCTGCTTTGTTGGTACTGCCGAGCAACTGGGTGACCATTTCCATGGAACCCCCGATCATCTTGATGAAGTTGAGTGCTTCGGCATAGTATTTCTTGCGCAACCTCAGATGAAGGGCTTCATTGGACTCCAATGCCGCAAGAGCCTCCTGCTCAGACGTCATTGCAGCAAGGTTGACCGTTGATTTACGGGCTTTCTTCTTCCCTTTCCGTTTCTTTGGTGGTCGGGACGATTCGTCGTCCTTAGCCATATTGGTGTCTTTGTCTGCATCGTTTTGTTCATCTACATCCATCTCTTCGTCATCCTCCACCTTTGACCTGGCCGAATGTTGTCACCAGCAATGGTAAAAAACGAAAGGGGCACGCACTTCTTTTTCTTCTTGCGATTGTTCACGCTGTCTCCGTCGCCGTCGTCTACTTCCGTCTCCTCTTCCTCCTCTTCCTCCTCTTCCTCGTCTTCCTCGTCTTCTCCATTTTCGTTCTCGTCCACTTCTTCGCCTTCCTCCTCGTCTCGCTCGACTGCCTTTCCTACGGCATCCTCCAACTTCGCCAGTTTTCCCTTGACCTCTTGATAATATCCCTCCCATTTCTCAAGGTTAAGAGGACCGCCATGCATGAGTCCCCACGGATGCGTCATCATGAGCTTGGTTAGTAACGCCACCGCCGACTTGCGCACGGTCGATGCTTTATCCTCCAACATCGCAACAGCGTGCCTCGTAATGTTCAGTCGCTGTTTCGGGAAAGGCACACGCAAATCACACAATTTCGACAGTGTGCTGAGCACTTTGGATCGCACGTAAGACGATAAGTCGAGCGTCCGAGATGTGAGAAGCTCGAAGAGGCCGGTGAGTTGTTTGTGCGTTTGGGTGGAGTCTGTCGACATGTCCTCGGAGCTCGAAAGTTCACGAATGAGTGAGCCAAGCACTTCGACGAGGGCCATGCGCATGGGGTACGACTGGAAGGATTCATTCTCGATCAACTGTCTGGAAGTGACGCATCGACATACCTCGGAATCCAAATGTCCCAGGAGAAGACTAATTTGCTTGAGCACTGACCGAGGAGACTCTTCGCTGAACTTGATAAGGAACCGCGAGAACGCTCTGGGCCCCTTCGTGTCTTGTGCGCTGAAGGCCTTTCCAGCGATCTCACGTAAAATCTCATCTCCAAGTTGGGCGTGATCGAAGTCTTTCGCAAGGAAAGAAAGTAGTTCTGCCATCGGCTCGGAGAGGTGTTCGTAATATTGCAACGATTGCATTATACTGATCTGCGCGGCAAGAGCGTGTCCGTGGTTCTTGACGGCGACACATATGACTTTGTAGATGTTCATCTTTATGGTAGCGTCTTTTATATATTGTTCACGCTCTGCGATGTGGTACGCAGGCCGCGTCAGGCACCTAGAATGATGTGAATACCTTCATGTAGCCATGTCATGACATAGGGCGTACGTTATAAAGGCGTCCCTTTCGGGGCTAGTCATCCAAATGCGATGGGTCTTGAGTTTCATCGCCTTTGAGAATAGTTCGAGAGTTGCTGGTATCTGGTCCATCCAAGTCCACGCTTCGACCTTCTTGACTGCAGCGCGGGAAGTTCCTGCCTTACCTCCCCTGCCACGGCGAGATTTCGGTTGAGGTTGTGGGGTGGTGTCGTCCTCACCTGCAGACTTGACCCTCTCTGCGGCAGAGACAAACCAGTTTAAGAGGAACGCGTACATCTCCAGCGGGGTCCTGTGAGCCATGACGATCTGTTGGTCTTCTTCTCTCGAGTCCCTCACAGCCGCGTCTATCTGAGCATTGAAACCCGACGCTATGGAGTCGAGTAACTTGCTCATGAGCGGACCGGGGACTGCATCTGCATGCTTGAGTAGACTTCGAAAGATGTCAAATATCTCCATGTCGGTAATAAAATCTGATGAGTGTGCAATCCTATTAACAGCATCTGTGATTTATTCGAATTAGACGCGACCAGCCAACCGTCAGGTGAGAACAAACGAACGTTGTAGTAAGGGGCCGGCCTCGGCATCGTGTATGTCGTGTTCGTTGGGTATGTCGTACGATGAGATGTCCTGGAGCGACTGGAGCTCATCTTGCAGCTCGAAGGTTGCGCTCATGTTGAGCTCGTTGTTGGCGACGATGATGTGACACGGCGACGCGATGTCTTGAAGGACACGGTTTTCTGTGGCACGTGCACGCGTTCTGTCATGTCACGTGCTCCTTGACCAGTCAAATGTGTGCTGCAAACGACCACCATCACCAAGATCCACCATGGTAAGTTTACCACTACATTCAGTGGATATCACGTCCATGTTATTGAACTTTTTAGATCATCCCAGTCAGGTGCTTCACATGCGGGAAAGTCATAGGCGACAAATGGAACGCATACTTGGAATTGCTGGCTAATGACATGAGTGAAGGGTAAGGGTTTGCTGTGCTTTTCTCTCCTGCTTCGTGCTCAACTCGCCTTGGATCACAGAGATGCTCTTGACGAACTCCAACTGAAAAGATATTGCTGTCGGCGTATGGTGCTGACTCATGTCGATCTCATTGAAAAGCTACTTCATTACAACCGTGAGTGCAGGTGAACTGTTTTTAGGTCCCGAGTCACCGACAGTTTTTTCTGACAGCGATGGAGCGCGCGAAAGACAAAGCCAACTACTAAGTTCTTCTTGTATAGATCTACAACAACATGTCTTTATCCTGTGAATTGACGTTGTAATCCTAAGTTTACCTTGAAAGCAAGGGTTCATTGCTAGGTGAGTCGCCTATGTTGCCTACAAATCGCAGGTGAGTCTTCTTGGAAACCTAGAACGACGACGACGTGCTGCGCAGCTATGTTTACAAGGCCAGCACACCCTCTGCTGGGCTAGTCGCGAGCGTCGGGGTTAGGTTCCCCGTTAATATCCCATCCCAATCTCTTCCCGGCCATCAAAGACGCAGCATCCTTTTTCATATCCCTTTGCAGCATTACACGTGTCCGTGAGATCGTTGGCGACGGAGCTCAAATCCAGTGAGCGACGTCGGTAACTTCTTTGCGATTTCCCTACGTGATGGTGTCTCCCGCTGCCTGCTCACTATAACAGGGTTTGTTTATGGATCTTGCTGCATAACACAACGAACCGACAACGTTATCAAACAGCTTGAAAGAATCCACCTGGCCTCACTGTATGACCCAGTGGTGAAGGTATTCGAGCCCAAGACACTGATAAGTTGGTAGCAGTCGGCCTCGTTCGGTCCCGAGCCGCTGGCTTCAGTGTAGGATGAGGCGCAACTTGCTCCGGTGAGGTTGAAGTTATCGCGCTTTCCTGCTGACGCCCGCTCCGGCAGGGTGTGATTTGAGAGAGGGTATATTATCTCGGTGATGCCAGGAAATAGCTCTGAAATATTGAACTAAGCGGATGGTGCAAGACAGTCTGACGGTCTCCTTACCTCTAGCAACTGGAGCAGGACCAGTGGGCGACGCAATGACGAACCTTGTGCTGGTCATTAGAGTAACGGCGGCCCAACAACTTGGAGCCATCTCATGCGCGGTGCGAAAGTAGCTCTCATCCTGGTCGACCTCGCATGGCACCGTATGATATACATGTGATTTTCTAAGTTCTTTGGTGGGCTTTTTTTTTCGTATCGGGCGTACTGACGGCTTACTTGGGCTTTGGGCTTAACATATCGGAAGAAATAACAGCTAAAAAGCTGGAATCAGATACTGAGAGCCATCACCGCATTGCACCCATGTTAGTCCGCGTACTTGGTCGGTTCCTTTGACTCGTTGTAGAACCCGTATGTACTTCCTCGTCACGTTCCTCTGCTATGTCACTCGGGATCGGTCATGCCATGATGGCGATGCTCTGTTCGGTGCCATCTGTTTTTCTTGTGATCGTCGGATGTTCACCAATGATATGTGTAGGAATGCAGGGTTAATGGTCTCCAAAACCCTGACCCCGGACATGTGCCTGCGACGGTTGCGGATCGCTTTTGGGGTGACTTTGATCACTCGAGTATACACGGACTGACTAGTGGTCAACCAGCTTTAGGCACTGATGTAGATCAAACACAACACCGGGCACAAAACATCCGCTACAGAACTCCTGCTCAACTAGCCTCCTCGGTATCTCCAAGCGTCATATCATCGAAGTCCTCCAGCAACTCGTCCAACCTGACGTCAGGGAAGTCGGCCTCAGCATCTTCTTCGCCCGCCTCCGCCTCCACATTCGGTCCTGGACCAGCCTCGTCTACGTCCATTCCATATTGCCCCTGGCCCCTCTTCCTCCCAGATGTAGCACTCGCATCCTGCATCTTAACATCCTTCGCCTTGTAAAGATTCACATTCGCTCGCAGCTCTGGATCCTCCTCCAAATCCTGCAGGAAGAGCTCGTAATCCTCTTCAATCTTCTTCCGATCCCTTCCACCCATCCTGCCCACCACTCCTCTCCCACCACCAGTCTCTCCCTCCTCGCCGTCCTCCTTCGCAATACTCCGCAACTTCCACGCACGTGTTCTGCCCTTCTTCCTCCGGTTCGGGTACGCCTTCTTGACGAGGATGACGTCCGGAATGCGATCCGCAGGTAACGTTGCGAAGTCGTCCGAATTAAAGTTGGAAGAGGTGAGGTAGTATCCCATCGCTGTGTCCCCAGGCTGCAGGATCCCACCGAGGTGTGTGCGTGTGTGCAATATCTGAGTCAGTCCTCCTGCAGTCTCGTAGTCCATGATCATATCCTCGTCATCGCGTCCTCCCGTGCTGCGGAAGGCACCTGCTAATGCGACTTGTGCATCGGCAAGGACCCACCGTCCACGGTTCGTTCCAACAGGCTCGACATCCAGCACGGTGAACTCCATCAGATCGGTGACACCCGCTAATGCAGAGAAGGGGGTGCGCCAGTACACCTGAGCGCTAACTTCGGCTGCTTGCAGAGTGCTGACGTCGAGAAGCTGGAAGGACGACCCAACACGCGTGCAGATCGTCAGCGGGGAGATGTTCGAAAGCGACCGTGCTTGTTTCAGTGGGATACAGACCAGGTCGTCTTTGCAGATCGGAGCGATTTCGACCGAGTAGGTGAATTTGTAGTTGGCGGTATTCGAGTGCGTATCGGTGGATAGCAGTTGCTCAGATCCCTTCGATCTACGGTAATCGAGCAAAAGTCAGTTTCCGTACGGACGTGAGCATCGATGCATTCGACTGACCGCACGGGTACCACTCCGGTCAAAAACTCGACCATACGTATGGCGTGGCTTCGTTGGCTGTAAAAGAAATCCAATCCATCCCTCACTTCCTTCACACCCACGGTATCTTTCTGTGCTCCATGCTTCAGAATGAGCTGTTCGAGATACAAAAACGTTCGCTTGTGCGTGACTTTTTGTCGCAGCTGGACGAGTGCTTTCCAGGTGTTTTTGGCTGCGAGTTTAGCGCAATCGGGGCATTGAGTATGTTGTACCAAGTATTCGATCTCAAAGACCTGTTCGAGGATCGTAGAGGTCAAAACCTGCAGGCACGACGTGAGGAAGGATGGCGTTAGGAGATCGCTCTACAACCTGAATAGCCTCTCGACGCACCTCTTTTTGAATTGTAAGCGATACCCGCAGCCTTTTCGAGTGTGGTTCCGTCCAGATGAAATGTGCCTCTGTGAGGCGTACTTTGCTAAGTCCTTTTAGCCGCTTCAGACAGATGGCGAGTAGCTCCTGCGATTCTGGTCGTGCGAGGGTCCATGCTGACGGCGGAGAGAAGAATCGTTCACAGTTCCGGCAAAAGGATACCGATGCTGATCGGGACATGTGTGATTTTCGATGTATCCTGTGCATGTTAAAATGACAGACGTACATTGTTTCGGGATACCCTCTGTGATATCTACACTGGCAGCAGAAAACGTCAGGTTACACGACAGCCCCGGAAATGTCCCTGTGAATGCACTCACGTATTTCGCAAGCATCCCACACAAAGATTGGCAGAGTTGGGTTCGATCGGTGTTCCTGATCGCTCAACGTAAGTGGATCGCAAGATATTACGGGGGTGAAGACTCACCGCAATCAGCGCAGAGAACTCGATGGATTGCAGGCCCTGGGACAAATTCCATCGAGGGCACTGTGTTCGCAGATCTGAGAGGTGTGCGCTGAACGGACGATAGGCAGTGTATGTGCAAGCTCAATAGATATTTTTCTTATCGGCTTAGTCACTGCTTGTGCTTAACTGATAAGATAAGATCTGGCATCGAATCATCCATATTGCTTGGATCAAGCCTTCAGGACTTGGCAGGACATGAATAGTACTAGCAACCCTCATGGCAGCGAGGCGTACAACTATCCACGGTCTTCATTTTTTGTGAACTAGAACTATAATGATGCCTTTCCGCGCGGCTCGAATGGTAACAACCATGCAATGAGGCCCGAAACGATGAACATCGCTCCAGCCACCCATATCGGAACAGACGTCGCCAGATTCGCATACAGCGCGATGATGGGTGCCTACATGCAAAGCAATGCCAGAAGTATACCAGCTTAATCAGAATCAGAATCCTACCCCCACCCATAAACCGGGCGGTTGAGTTAGCAAGGCACTCACCATGATACCGAATATCCGGTTCGCACTCGCGACGATCGCATTTCCAGTCCCTCTGTCCTTGGTAGGGAATAACTCGGGGGAGAGCGCGTACAGAACGCCGTACATAACATTGCTCGTGAAACTGTATCCGCAGTTCCAGCCGAGGAGCGCGTTAGACGTTCGAGCTGTCGTCGACGCGAGGATGAACACTCCGGTGAGTACTACAAGTAGCCCGGTCAGTAGCCTGGTACGAATAGCTGATCCAAGACAGCACATACTTGTGAATATCGACAGGGTGCCACGGCGCCCGAGGAAGGGTAGCTCGACACAGTAGCCTGCTATGAGAGCGCCGGGAACACCGATCACGCTCAGGATAACTTGCTGAGATGCAAGTCAGTGCCCGGATCAGTGAGTAGCAATGAATGTAATGACTGACATTACGGTACGTGATGTACACGGAGCCGTCACCAAAGTCTGCCCCTCTGGTTTGGAGGCTAGTGAGGGCGAGTCAGTGACACTGAAGCCATCTCGAAATGAGTGGGAGGACATACTAGTATGTCACAAAGCCGTTATACCTGCAACGACGGTAAATATCGGGAAAACGCTTCAGAATGCAGGCACTTACAATGGAAATGCAAGACCAATGAACGCTATAATCCCATCGTTCAGTCATGCTGTCCACGACCACATCGGAATGCTCTTACCCCATAAAACAATCAATACACTGGTTGAATACGCCATTTTCCGCGTCGCAAATAAAGGCTTGACGTGGCTCCCATCAAATATCGCAAGCTTCCTCTTCACCGCACCCGCAGCTGAGATGTCCATCTTCAGCTCTTTCTCCGACGAACCGTTTTCGAGCTTCTCAGCTTGTTTGAGATGCTCGACCGTAAGGTTGCTAGTCTTGCCGTTGTAAGCTGCGACTTTATGGATGACTTCTACAGCTTCTTCGTCCCTGCCACGACCCATAAGGTACTTGGGACTTTCGTATAGCTGAAAGACGAAGAATCGCAGGACCCATAGAAGTATCACGAGACCACCCAAGGCGAAAAGGAAGTAACGCCAGCCTTGGTTCGAAGACCTGGGACATGGATCGGGGGGACCAGCGCATGAATAATCGGATATCAGGGGCCAGGCGACCTGTGCGGATAAACCGTCAACAGACGACGTTCCGAGACTATACCCCGACTTACCAAACTCCCTAATAGCTGACCAAAAGCCCACCAAATCGAGAGCACAGTCAATAAGTACTGATGCGAGGCAGGAACAAACTCTGGCGAGAGTATGAATTAGCTGGCATCCATAAAGGAAGCGATAGACGGACCGAGGAATACTGCCGAATCCACTGGCAAGTTACCACCCACACCGACAGACCACACAGCCGTGAGCGCACACAGAGTGACATAATTCGGCGACCCTCCAGCAGCAATCGCGAACATTCCTGTGATCAGGAGCGTGAGGTTGAAGGACCACCTAATAGTAGGGTGTAAGACATTGGCCAAGCACTGCAACAGTCTGAACCCCTCTGTACCTACGGCCCCACACATCCGATGCGACACCCCAAAATACGGCTCCCACGAGCAACCCAACGTTCTGAGCAAGTTTCAGGAGTGGACCCTCAACATTGAACTCGTTCACAACAGGGTCAAGGATCAAACCCGTGACGATCTACGTGGGGATCGACGTCCCTTCGTGAGTACTCGTGTCCCGGGAATTAAAACTCGGTGATCACTATACCTACCGGCCAAAGGTTATCCCTTGCCCGATATCAGCGTTCCACTCCGATCAGAATTTAACAAAGACGCTGAGCGACTCACGAAAGCCAGCCAAACCCAGCGACGATGAACAGGAGCCACTGGGGACATTGCATCAGTCACTCGTCAAGGAGGAGAGTGGGGGAACGCTTGCTTGGTACTTTCCCATGCCGATCTCTTGGAGTGCTTCGTTGAGAATCCTTGCCTTTGCTTGGTATACAGGATCGAGCGAGGAGTCGGTGAAGACATCTCGCGTCTCAGCGTGGACGACATATGCCTCCGCGTTACCCTTCTTCTCGTTTTCGTATTCACCTTTGAGGGAGTGAGTGGCCGACATGGCAACAAGAAAAGGCGAGAGCTCTCCGAGTCAGGGCGACCTATGTAGATGAGCACCATGTTATTTATGGCCATGGGCTGCTCTATCCATTAAAGAGGTACCCGAATACTTGACTAGAGACAGTCAGAACATGATGACGTGCTTACATGGGTAAGTTGCGCCTGAAATTATGCATGAATCACTCACGATTGTTCAAGACGATCGCGTATCGTGACCATGCGACGTTGCCGCGACACCGCGTGGACAATGTGATTCGAAGCTGCACCTTATGGCGTCTCAAAAAGATACGTGCATTAAGGACATTCTATGTAGAGACATCGCGACACCATGATTATGAGCTTACTGGTCCTTCTTTACTACGGCTGCTGCTTCAGCCAATCTAACTTCCTCTAACCGTCTGGCTTCTCTTCTCTCCCGCCCACGTGTAATCAAGGGCTTGGGCTCGAGGTCTGCAAACAGATGCTTACAAAGCTTCTCCACCACCCAGCAGCCGATGAAGTCGGCAATCATCACGCTAGTCAACTTGACTTTGAACTATGTTGATGACGAGAGTTGGTGAGCAATCGATACCATACTAGAGAGGGGGTAGACGCACCAGTGTCTCCATCTCGACGATTTGGAGCCATCTGTTCAGCTCAGGCATGAAATCCGTCGCACCAGAAAATGCTACAGCACTAGCTCCCACGAGACCCCAATACAATTTAGAATTTTCACGGATACCCTCACGGAATGGCCGTCCCTGTCCAATAGCATGTCAGTGCATCACATTGGAAAAAGGGGCGGCAGAAATAACCTGGAAGTTGATGGCGAACGTCGAGACCTGTTGCGAAAGTCCCAAGAGATAGATGGCTGTGTTCAAAAGGCTAGGTTCAAACTTGGCATCGAGGTCGATGATACCACGTCTATGTTGCAATTGTTACAATAGGCCATCAAAATTGAGTTGAAACAACCCACGGCTCGTAAGTGTGCGACAGATTCGTGATGTACACCAGAGAAACGATGTGCAGTGCGAACTGGATCAGGACCGACAACAACACGTAGAGATTAAAGATGTTGCCAAGTGGACGTTCACGCGACAATTTCTCGATTGGCTGGACAACAAATGAGGTCACGCAAGCGGCACGTACAGGCAAAAATCTTGCTTACCTGTGCACGGGATATACACAGGAAACACACCGACATCAACATTCCGCTGACAGTGACCTGGTAGTCTCCGAACTTGATACCATCCAAGTACTGCACACTCAAGCTGTATGCTGTGATGAGACAGTTCAAAGCCAGGATCTTGTACATCTGGATAGTTGCAACCAGTGTGCAACGACCCTGCCTGATGATATGCGTGACTGTGGAATAGGTCTAGCTCATCTACCTCCGCTCAGAGTAAATGCAGTAAAACTCACTGGCAGCGACATGCGACAGCTTGGAGGTGAATGGAGCAGCACACGATGCATCTCCGAGTTTGATCTGAGGAACCTCTTCATCTCCTTCCATGTTAGCCATTGCATCCGTGATCGAGGCCAAGTCGAACTACACAACGTCAGCCATCGCACAGGCTGCAGAAAACTGCAAACCAACCTTCTCCATCGGATTCTTCTTCCTTGCATTCTGCATATCAGCTGCAGCCTTCTTCTGTGCCTCGACGACATCAGGGTATAAGTGAGCGATGGCAGGTGGCACAGGCGGGGGAACCTGTCCAAAGCGTGCGGAAATATTCAGCTGACTCTCATACACTTTCTTGACACGTTCTATCTTTTGGTGCTCAGCGATCTTCTGCAGGTCCTCAGGTGATCCGTCCAAGAGAGCAACACCAATGTGAGCTTGCTTGAGTGCACCCACGTCATTCGTACCATCACCAGCCATGAGCGTGGTATATCCGAGGGTCTTCAAGCTAGTAAGGATGAATTCTTTCTGGGCAGGAGAGACACGGGCGTAGACCCAGGTGTTCTGCACCAGGTCGTTCCAACCACGAGTTGATTGGAATTGCTTCATGGCGGCACCAGTGATGCAGATGTCGTATTGGTCGAAGAGCGACGTATCAATAGGCTTAGACGGGTCAACCGGAATAATCTTGCTCTCGTCCACGGTGCGCCAGCAGAGGTCTGACATGAGATAATCAGAAAGGGTTGATGGCATGCACTATTTAAGGTCGACATACCAGCTTCATGAGCGGGATTTTCCTTTAAATCCAAGATAAGGGCATCCCTGTCGACAATTTCCACGTCACGAGCAACATGCACAGCGGTCAGTGGGTTATCCCCTGTAATCATGATGCACTGCAAAGCAAAATTAGATGATGGACGACAGAATGTAGGCAAGACATACACGATGCGACGAGTCGGCCAACATTTTGAGAGTCTCAACTGCGTCTGACTTCAATGGGCAATGGAAGACAAGGAATCCAGCAAATGTGAGATTGTTCTCGACCTCCTCCCGGTGGAGCTTGTTAATCTGCAGGAAAATAGACATGGGTCACCCTCGCCCAAAACGTTGCTCTTACGCAGCGCACCTTGTCGATCGAAAGTGAGTCCATCTCCCTCGTACCAAGCGCGAGCACACGGCTACCACGCCTCGTATACCACTTGAACGTTTCGTCATACCACCCAGGAACTTGCGCGAGCATGCCTTTGATTGTCTCTGGGGCACCTTTGACGGAAACGAGAGCCTTGCCACTCGGAAGAGTGGACACAGTGGACATGCGCTTGAGGGCAGAAGAGAACTGGAATCGACGGCGAATGTAAAGTCTTGCTGCATTGGGTGCCCTACTGGAGACAGGTGCCACGGAGTCGCCTATGCAGGGCATGTGAAATCTGTGTTACGCAAGATACGACGCTCGAAAATCCCAACCTTGCGAAACCTGCCACTCAAGTGCCTCAAGAGTTGTTTTCTCCATAGGATCACCAACAACAGTGCCATCATCAAGGCGAACGAGAGCGTGCGCAGCTGCGAGACAGTGTGTGGTCTGCTTTCCGGAATCCTTCACATCGATAAGCCTCATTTTGTCAAAATCACTACAGGAAGTTTTTCAGCACATAATGTGGAAATGAAGATAATATAACTTACTCGATACCCGCAACACCCTCGAGCACCAGATTCTCGGCTGTGATCGTTCCAGTCTTATCGAAGCAACAAATATCAACTCTGCCAGCGAAGGGAATGCGGAAAGGTTCCGTGCAGAAAATGGCTTTGGCAGGTTTAGCATGGCTACTCCACTTTTGACACAGATATACGCACCAAATCTGGACAACGCGACTAGTGAAGCATTAACTGCCAGTGAAAGTTCCATGGGTAGTTCGGGAGGCACAACACTAGTAATGATCAAAACACAATCGAGCAGTAGCTTGGACTTCTTGAGGTCTCTCTCAATACCTAGAGGATGGGTAAGAGGATAATTTAGGCCAAGGAGGCATACCGGATCGTACCTTTGACCCATACATACCAACTCGCGGCAATAGCAAAAATAAGCAAAAAGCCGATGAACAAGAACGACTCCAAGTTGTTCGCGGAAACTCGCTCAGTGGAGAAAATCATCGTTCGAACCAGTTGACCTTGAGCTGTTCCAAATCCAGTGCGCAATACAACGCCAAGACATCCACCATCGGGAGTTCCTGCAGAGATTTGTCCTTGACCTAGAACCGTCATTGGAAATGAAGCCTTGAAACAAATCTTTTGGCGGTGCTCACTTGTTGGGCTAGCTTGAAGAACTTTCGTGCCGCTGAACAAGACTTCGTTCTTATGAGCACCGTCGACATCAATCTTGTCAGAGCTATCCAAGAGCTGAATCGACTCCTTGAGAAGGGGCGTCGATTCACCGGATAGCATCGCTTCGTTAACGATACATGTGCCATGAACCAGCAGGATGTCAGCAGGAACCACCGTTTCGGTTTGCAGACGAGCTGAAAGAGTAGAAATTGGACTCCCAGACACCAGAGAACTTGATGAAAACACGTACCAACTGAGACTACGTCCCCGGGGAGAAGTTGGTCTGTTTGTAAAGTCGTCCACTTGGAATCACGGAGACACTGGATGGGATATGGCGCTACAGACATGGTTCTGAACTCTGTCAGTGTTTTCAACCGCTGTATAACGGTTGTGAATCAAGCCACTTCGCCACTTGTCAAGATTCACGCACCTGCCAAACAACAGTGCACTCGAACATTACAAGCATGAACAGAGTGAATATGCTGTAATACCAGTACTCATCCAAGCACCACAGTGCAACACAGAAAATTTGGAATACGAAGAACGGCGCAGTGGCGTGTTCACCGAAGAGCTCAGTGAACGAGGGGATAGGGATGTTGAACTCGTTCTTGCCGTACAATGCTTTCAGGCCATCTATCTGCTTGGTGGCAAGGCCTGCAGGGGCGAGGAATTCTGAGAGCGGGGGACGATGGGTGGATGGGTATGGGAGGCGGGTGAACACAACAGGAGACATCTTCGCTGCGACATACGTATCTCGCTGATAGTTGAAGGTATACGACATGGGCTGGGAAGGGATTCTCTTCACGAGTGGTACGATTTCACCCTGGCCGCGATGTTGGTGGGGGACGAGACGAATGCAGTTGGCATCTTCGATGGACGTGGCCTTGCAATCAGAAAAATCAAGAGAGGTACTGAGGTCATCAAGTCGCGTCCTTACCTTGCGTGTGGTTATCCAAGCCTTGGCGCCTGCACTCCAACGAGTTACAAGGAAGCTGAGAGCATGACCAGCGCCCAGCAAAACGCAAGCGAGAAAAGTCCACTCTTCGCTCTGTATCCAATCATCATACTTGACATAGTATGCATAAGCCAACAAGGGATAGAGGGAGAGGAATGGAACTGTATAGATATATGTGTACCATGGAAGGGCGACGTGTAAACTTGCCCGGGCAATTTCGGACGACTCTACGTGAACAAACACCCTGGTTTCCACTTGTTCAGTTAAGAAATATCGATCAGGTAGACGGGACCTTACATGTCGTCCACTGCAGTGTTGTGTCACCTGTACTAAGCCAATCGATGTCCTGAGAAGAAAAAGTGAGTAAAAACTGCAACGAACAGCTACTCCACTCCGGTGAATGCAACGAGCAAAATGAAAATGTTCTACTCGAGCCACACGTCGTGAACTTCAAGTGAGAGATGCTCACTGGAACTGGTATGAGACTTGGGCGCGTGGAACGGTACGAGAATTTTGGGTCTCCAGATTGCTTAGTCATCAAATAGTCCAATACGTGGACTTACACAGCATCCGCCTCGGGTGGGTGGTAGGCGGGGCGCTTAGCTAAGTTAGCATTTACTGTAAACATCACGTGACGAGCGGTGACAATCCGTGACATTCATAATAAAAACTTGTAGTTAATCTTCGAGAACACCTTAGAAAAGGGGGTAGATGGTCAAATCATGGGGAAGGCTACATCCTATATTTTGACCGTCTTTGAATTTCATATTAGTTTTCTATGGAGAAGTAGATAGTTTTTGTTTTGTTTATGTTGGATGTAAGTTTAGAAATAAGGTCCGAAAAATGATACACAACTCCGGGGTGACTGTGTCCAAGCGTTCTCGAAGAGCTCAAATTGCAATCAGAACCCCTGGGCAATGCACAAAGAAGAGAGTTAGATTAGACGGGGGCAAGGAAAATGTGAGTTCGTGTCTACCTCTTGGGCAGACTCGAACCCAGAACTCACTCATGCATGCAGAGCGGTGCTGGAGATTCTGCAGCATACTTCGAGACATTAGCTTGTCAAGGAAATTTCACTGCGAGCTCAATTTTATCGAGCAATGTTGGGGATATGCAAAGTGACTCCACCATCATTCAAGGATGCAGATTTGCAATACGTTCTCAGCGTTTCATGGATGCTTATAGGAAGGGTCTCAATGGTAAACAGGCCGCATGAGCCGCAAAGAAATATAGAGGCCACCGTGTCCTCCCTACAACCATTATGGAGGATCTCGACAATGAAATGATCACTTAATGGTAATTATTGGTAGCTTAATGCATTACGGGTACATACATCTATAGATCTACAATGATCTAACTACCATACATAACTTCTGAACATACTTGTAGCTGCGTAGTATCAAGGGGCTCGTTATCTGACCGAGCTTTCCGCCGTCACACAACAGTCATATCACATGCAGACGTTTACAGTAAATGTTTGAGGGTGAATGGGAGTACTAGTATTACTGCTTTTTGGTGCAACGGCTCGAGCGGACGGCGGCCTCAGCCCTCTTACATGCGATGCCCACAAGATCGACTTTTCGCTTACTACTGGTAGTACGACGAAATATATTGGTCGTTACAGGCTTCCAGCGTTACATAAAATTAAACATGACAGTTTGATCCACCTCAATGCGCGTGTCGTCTCATCCCAACGCACCGTTGCCATTGCAATAATCTACGTTTCCAACAGCAGGGTTACCCGCCCACTGTGACAAACATCGCAAGCATCATCTTTAGTGTGAGTGCGGATAGCGAGCGCAAGGATACTGATACTTACATGAGGGAACGGCTTGCTCGTCCCAGAAGCCCCAAATACACTGAAAGACAAGATGAAAATCATCACTTGGGCTCCTCCATCGAGAGCTCCTCCGAGTAGGTAGTTGTATTTCCTGAACCAACCGGGGTGGTACCTCCGTAGCCAGAATTGGGACACTACGCCGACGATGACGCAGGATGTGATGACGGAGCTAAGACCGGAAGACATCCATGCAGAGTACTGGGGTAGGTTCAAGTTCTCTTAGTGAGCATTGTGGAATAATAGGGATAGGAGCGGCCTCTAACCATGTATATGATGGGTAGGATGACCTGGTCAACTTTGACAGGCCCAATGTAGGGCCATCGCTGTAACGCTCTCAGTCGTCGGTCACCTCATGAGAAATTAAAAACCACAAACCCTTGAAATCAACCACTGGACGAAGGTAGTACCCATGCCAATGAATAAACACAGGGGGACGATAAAGTATCGTCCACCAGGGCCATACAGCTCCTTGGCAAGAGACCACGTAACAGCTGCACTGTTCAGAGTTTGCACTACCTGACCGCTCCAAACATTTGTCCCATGTGGGAGAATGAGAATGTCGCGTTGTGCATCAACAACCGACACCATTACAAAGTAGTTAATTATAGCGCCTGCAGGAGTAGATATCAGCAAGCGAGAAAGGGGGCTGCACCAAACAGTTGTACCCAGGACGGTTCCCCAAACCTGGGTGAGGAACATGACACGTGGAGGAATCTTCAGGTACTGGCCAATTTTGAGGTCACCAGCAAATCCAATGGACTGGCCAATAATGCCGTGACTCCACATCGTGAACCGTGGGGATGTCAATGGCGAGAAGTCGACCATAGAGCAGACAGTGACACACATAAAGGTTTGCAACCGGGCGCCCAGGAGCGATTGCACCTGCAACCATCTTCATCAACTGGTTCGTCGCAATACCGCTCCCCATGCGAGCGAAGAGCAGTTGTGAGAACGGCGTAACGAAAGCTGCATAAGATCTCAGCACAAATTCTCAGGCGTTAGGAAGCAAGTGCGTACATCCGAACAAAAGGGCCACAACAAAAGAGTACCAAGGCAGGGTAGTTTGTCCTTTGAGAACAGCGACAAGGCCTAGCCTTGCTAGATAAGTCTTGCTCTGTCATCGTGGTTCGTTGAATGACTAACCGGCGACAAATGAAAGCACGAGAAGGCAAATATACCACCAATACGGTACTTCCTTGTATTTTTGCATCGCCTAAAACAACATCAGCACCTGTAACCCCCGATACACGCAAGTGACACTCACCTTCCAATGAGGATCAGGCTGCGTCCCGGAGCGCGCCTGAACGAATGCCTCCCTTACCACCGGGCTCCAAAAGAAGACACAATGAGCAATCAAGCCGCCAATCTGTCAAGCCTAGTCCAGGATGGATGCACGAACAGCACGGTATATATACATACCGCCAGACTGTTGGTGATATTAAGCCAAACGTTCGAACCTGTCAGGTAAGGCAAGCCAATTTCCTCAAGCGCAGTCTGATTTAACTGGAAAGTACTGCCAAACACAGCGTCTTGATCGTATATCGAGCCGTTGGCGGAGAAGATGGATGACGACATCATAGGCAACGTCTTCGACTGGGAAACAACGAGGACCTCAGAAATTCAGAATCAACGTGCGGGAAAAAGAAAACTCACGTTCCAGGCGTTGGAGTAGTAGATTGCGACAAAAATGACATAGCAGAGCGTATATCCAATCCACGAGTTTGCTGTGGGATGTCAGCCATGCAGGTAAAATTTAGGAGAACATTGAATTACCTTGCTGGACTAATGGATAGCTCATGTATGCTCTGCCAACGGATCAGTCTGAATGTTCTCAACTGATCGTGAAAATGTCTACGAAGTGATATATTGCCAGTCAAGCGAAAGACTCAACAATCCCAACCCTTCATTACCCGCGGCTCCGCCGAAGATGTTGGTGAAGACATCTTGCACGGCAGGTGACGCATGCTGAGATGCGAGACAGAAGATGCTAAACCCGCCGAGCAATGGAAAAATGTAAGAAGGAACAATTTCCCAAGCAAACATTGCGGCGAACGCCGTCCAGAAGAGCCTCACGCGCTTGCGATTTGCGGCGGTATCAAAGTGAAGGGCTTTGGAGCAAGGTGAGTGTTATTACATGTCAATGCATAGGAACATACCAACCTTGGAAGATCGAAACGGTAGGCAAGTTCTGTAAAATCTGTACTGAGTATATAACATTGTTCATAGTGGCAGGCAAACTGACAGCCCAATAAACCATCTCACTAGGGTAAACAGTGAGAGGCCGAAGAAGACCGCACAAACCATATCTGACAAGCATCTGGTAAGATCGTCCACTAAATACGCAATAGACACCCACCCGAAACATGCAGTAGAGAACGTAGCGAGGATGGCTGTGGTGGCTTTGACATCGGTATTATAGTACAGCTGCGCCAAGGGTCCCTCAATGACAGCAATCGTAGGAATAATAGCCTTACTTACCCGTTGCACGGCAAAATTCAACACTGCAGTATTACCGTACGCTGCTGTGGATGCCACCAAAGACGAAATAACATGCTACAATCGCATCTGTTCAGGAAACGGACGAATAGATGCCAGTGGCAGCATATGTACCTCTTTAATTTTGAACTCTCCGGGATTTATGAACTCAAAGACAGGTGCAAGTCTTTCAAACCGGGTGCCTTCTACCCATGACCGCTGGGGTATGAACTTGGCCCAAGCAATACCAACGTTGTAGATCAGCAAAAGGAGGAAAACGGTCGAGACAAGCACTTGGGTCGGTTTAAAGTTATAGATCTATTGAGTACAAGCCGCTCAATCCGTTCACATCCGGTACACACAATGGCGTTACAACTCACCTCGCAAATGGCAGCCCCGAGGCCTGCAAACACTGTGCCAAGGAACAGCGAGCGGAATGACAACGCTTGGTCCCCGTCATCCCGCAGATCCACGAGGAAGCGTGAGACGTCCCGGCCGGTGGTAACGACAGGCTCTCCATTGATGTACACCACCTCATCACCGTCCTCTGGAATGAAACGCCCCTCTAAGTTGGAGGCTTTTTCGGACTCGAGCGGTGTGTCATCCTCCCCACTGATGTAAGGTGCACTAGTCACTTTCTCATCGAGGGGATAATCAGGGAGGTCCAGAGCGGCGACCTTACCGCTCAAACGTGTCACGGAATCCATGATAGTCACGGTCAAAGAGTCGTAGGCCCAAAATGAGTGCCAGGAAGAGGTCAATCAAAGCAGGAAACCGGTGCGATGAAGAAATGTTAGACTTTTGAGTCCTCCCCAAGAGCTTTTAAGTTTTCCCGATGCTTGCAGCAACATAAACAGAAAAGGAGCCATGATTGTCAAGTCCGTCCAGTTGGTGGGGATGCTGTAGGGCCCCGGGGGGGCAAGTAGCACATCAGATTAGTCGCCTTTGATTACACCAGATAGGCCTGAAATGATTATTGACCTTAGTCCTTAGTGGCTTGGCAGTGAAATATAGCAACTGGCCATGACAACACGTAAAGCCTAACCCCCGTTCAACTCGGTCCCTTGTAAGCAAACCGTAGAAGGAAGATTATGCGCACCTCAAAAGGATCTGTTGGCCATTTGAAATCTGCTCGGTGGCCGTTCACTAATAACAAAAGCGACCACTTGGTAGGTGCAGGCCAAACTGGACAATAAATCATCATAGAGGCCCCTCAGATCTCAAAGTTGGTTACTTACTCTACCACAATAGACTATCTCATAATGCATGGTAGTATGCATTATGGGGTTACTACCAAATCCTGACGGCAGGTGACAAAAGTGTAGCAAAATAATTACTCAATGCATTATGAGATAGTCTACTCGTCTCGGGTTCAGATCGTCAGGGTCATCGTGATCTGCTGTTGGCGGCGTGGGGCACTTAAGAGCATCACTCAAATCAAGTCACGGATACGACCTCATACGGCTCGATCGGACAGGTCTAAACATCGGACAAAACAAAATCTGAAATACTCCGTAATAGGTCCCAGATTCTGTTCTACCGCATCCCACTGCCAGCACACAGAACGATAAGAGCACTATATAGTTAGCCCACAGAAGTACAGATGGGGCAACTTGGGAAACATATCATATCGCTAGTAATCATATCCATATCCTTGTTATTACCGAAACAGCCCACCGTTGTAACGTGTCAAACTCGCCAAGCCTGCGTCTCCTTGATGAACCCATAGCTGAATCTGATCATCACTGATATTACTATCAGATGTAAGGCGGAAAGGAACGGGGTTCCATGCTGCAGACTCAGAGCGCGAACTGCGCGCTGTACTGCTGTCATGTGGAAATGATAGAAGGGACAATGGCGTGTCTACGTCCTGAACAGGCCCAAGGAGCTCTGAAGTAGCACCGCCGTATTTTGTGACATTACGTCTCCAGTGGTCAATGGACTGAAATACATCCTCAGGACAGGACGCGGCGGATGCCGCGCCGGGCCACTCATCGTCACCACAAACTTCCAAGTCAGCTGGTACATCCAATTTGTCCAGGCAGTTCTGCGTAGAGCAATGGTCTACTCCGACAGATGGAGGTGGACTTTCGTAACCATCCCAGCTAATGGGGTAAAAAATGAAACGCGGGGGGTCATGGCTGTGAATACTCAGGTTATGAAATGCTGATCAGAGTACAGACGAGAGGACACTTACCACACTACGCCAGCCAGCTGAGCGTGAACAGGTTCAGGTGTGGGTAAGGTTACAGTGGTGGCCGAGGGGGTTACCTCCAGCAGCGTGCGAGAAGGGAGTGGCGATCTAACCGTTCAGTGAAGACTTGCACAAAAAGTCAATTCACTCACAGATACGTGGACGAGATAATGGGGAACGGGCCAAGGGAGGCTAATTCTTGGAGCAACTCGCCAGGAGTTGAGTTGGAGAGGACGAAACGGTCGTTTCGTTCCATGGAAGGAAGAAGACGGTGTCCGGTCAAAATTTCAGATACAAATAGGCACCCAGCAGAGCGATGACTTGAGATCAACACTACTAAGATCTGTAAGGCAGAGCGTTGATGAGGTATATAAATACTAGGAACGCTTCGGGTAGCACTGCAGTGTTTAATTGGGAGGTGGCTTGAATTTGGGAGACTGTCCAAACGATACGTAGAACTATCAAGCAAGATTCAGTGAAAAGGGACACTTGGCAAAAACCAGATGCTGTAGACTCAACCCAACTAATCCGAGGCTGAATAATTTCGCAGTTGTATATATATGGTAGAGATCAGGCATTGGACTGTGCAAGATCAACGTGATGGATTTGGCCTTCCTGCGCGCTGAGACATAGCCTTGTGAGAAAAATTTGACTGTGGATGACACTTGGATGTACATGGTCGAGAGTCTCAAGACGAGCGCTCACAAGCAGCGTTGTGGGAGGTGTTGTACAGGCATCCGATTCTAGGAATGTCGTGGATATTGGCAATTGCACGCTATCGCAACTCATCTGCACCGTGGTATCAGTGGTAATATACAGCTTGAGGGTCCAAGTCGGTTATCGTAAGGCAGCATCGAAAACTAGGTCATTTAGATGGACACACAGATATCGACGAGTACCGTTGGCTGCAAGGAGTGGTGACTAGTGAAACGTTTGCATGCCATTATGCATTAATTGTGACTTCAAGGTGTAGATGCATGAGCAACGTTGTTTTGTCGTGTTTGTGTTGCCTGTAGAATCTCTGTCTCTGAAAGACACGTCGGCGAGTCTGTTTCGTTTGCAAGTGTGATATTCGCCTCAGCCTTCCTAGAACATCTCATTTCTTTAGCCCGCTCTGCTCCCTAGACCACAGAGAAAGTCTTTTCCATAATGCTCAATTTCGAAGACGTCGAGGAGCGGGACGGTTCGTCTCCATGTTGCGGAACACTCATCTCACGTATGCTGAACCAACAAATTTCCCCCGTCATGAATAGGTGTTCGTCTCTCGTGGAATGTCTGGCCTTCATCCCGCATAGAGGCAACGCGAACTGTCGTTCCGATATCAGCTCTCTACACACCACTTAGACAACGCGAAGACTTGCCTCCAGTCTTGTACGAGCCCGTGACCTGCAAACCACCATGTCGTGCCATTCTTAATCCATATTGGTAACTTTGTCTTTGTTAAAAAACGGCTCCTATCTACTCTGATCTTCATCATAATTCTAGTCAAATCGACATCCGCGGCAAATTATGGATATGTCCCTTCTGTTTGTCTCGCAATGCTTTCCCGCCCCACTACAAGGACATTTCTAACACCAATCTACCTGCCGAGCTACTGCCAAAGTACACCACCATCGAATACACACTTTCCCGTCCTGCCCAGGTCCCCCCTGTCTTCCTTTTCGTCGTCGATACTTGCCTTGACGAAGAAGATCTAAAAGCCCTGCGTGATGCTCTCGTCGTCAGCCTTAGCTTAATCCCTCCCTATGCTCTCGTTGGTCTTATCACCTTCGGTACTATGGTACGTGCATAACTTCCCACCATCCCCACGAGTACCCACACCAGACTAGACTCAAGTTCACGAACTCGGCTATGCCGAATGCAGCAAGTCCTATGTCTTCCGTGGTGGTAAGGAGTACACTCCCAAGCAGATCCAAGACATGCTCGGTCTGAGCACGACCACCCGTGCTGCTCCTCGTCCTGGCCAACCGATGCCCCAACAGGCATTTGGCGCTGCCCGTTTTCTCCTTCCAGTCCAACAGTGCGAGTTCCAATTGACTGGCATTCTGGAGGCACTTGCACGTGACCCATGGCCTATTGCTAATGACAAGCGTGCGCTCCGCTGTACGGGTGTTGCTGTGAGCGTTGCTGTTGGTTTGTTAGAGGTGAGTTATTACTTCTTGTGACATCTTGAGTCGCTAATAGCAAGTTTGATAGACGACATACCCCAATACCGGTGCTCGTATCATGGTGTTTTCCGGCGGTCCTGCTACTGAAGGACCTGGTATGGTTGTGAGTAATGAACTGAAGGAGCCTATTCGATCACACCACGACATCGAACGTGACGGCGTGAAGCATTACAAGCGAGCCGTCAAGGTACGTCTAGTCCCAAACGCCAATATTCGGTTGCTGACTTTTATTCCTAGTTTTACGAGGGTCTCGCAAAGAGAGCTTCGAACAATGGTCACGTCGTCGATTTGTTCGCTGGATGCTTAGATCAAGTTGGTCTACTGGAGATGAAGTCAATGCCTAACTCGACGAATGGTGTCATTGTGCTCTCCGACTCGTTTGCCACGTCGATATTTAAACAGAGTTTCCTCCGCGTCTTCGGCAAGGACGACCAGGATTTCCTACAAATGGGCTTCAATGCTACATTCGATGTTCAGGTATTTGATTCGGACCTACATTTGAAGTGCCACATGATCCCATGTTCTACTACAGACCACGAAAGAGCTCAAGGTATCAGGACTCATCGGACACGCGATATCCGCTGGAAAGAAATCGGCCTGCGTTGGAGAGACTGAGATCGGTATTGGCCAGACCTCAGCATGGAGGTTGAACTCGATCACCCCCCGAACCTCTGCCGCCGTTTACTTCGAGGTCGTTACTCCCGCGGGTCAAGCTCTCCAGCCTGGGTCACGCGGTCTCATCCAATTTGTCACCCACTACCAACACTCGTCTGGTCAGCAACGCTTGCGAGTAACAACCATTGCACGCAACTTCGCCGAAGCCGGATCCCCCAGCATCGCTGCCTCATTCGATCAAGAAGCAGCAGCAGTACTGATGGCCAGAATAGCAGTGTTCAAGGCCGAGATCGATGATTCCCCTGATGTACTGCGGTGGTTGGATCGTATGCTTATTCGCCTGTGTCAAAAGTTCGCGGATTATAGGAAAGAAGATCCGGCGAGCTTTAGGTTGACAGATAACTTTAGTATCTATCCGCAGTTTATGTTCCATTTGCGGAGAAGTCAGTTCTTGCAGGTCTTTAATAACAGTCCGGATGAAACTGCTTTCTATAGGCGAGTAGTTTTCGGGGTTCTGTTGCTGGGAGGAATGCTGATGAATGGCCTTACAGGCACATCCTTGACGAGGAAGATGTCAACAATTCGTTGATTATGATTCAACCTACGCTTATGTCCTACACATTTGATGTCCCACCTCAACCCGTACTTCTCGACAGTGTCTCGATCAAACCCGACGTCATCCTCCTTCTCGACACATTCTTCCACATCCTCATCTTCCACGGAGAGACTGTTGCCCAATGGAGAAAGGCTGGATACCAAGACCAAGAAGGCTACGAAAATTTCAAGGAACTGCTCGAAGCGCCGGTTGCTGATGCACAGGTCAGATCACCCGCTTCCCATCTTCTCTTTTTGTTCTGTAAATGATGGCTGACTGATTTGATCGTGGTCTTCTTTACGCGATCAGGACCTCCTCGGTGACCGCTTCCCGATCCCACGATACATCGTCTGTGATCAAGGAGGCAGCCAGGCTCGATTCTTGTTGTCGAAGCTCAATCCCTCGACGACACACATGTCGACTTCCATGTATGGATCCGCGCAGGCTTCTGGTGCGGGTCAGGCGATCTTCACGGATGATGTTAGCTTGCAAGTGTTCATGGAGCACTTGAAGCGTCTTGTGGGTCCCTCTTCTGCTCTATGCCCTCCGTCAAAGACGATTCCTCACACATGTGTATCCCAGGCTGTCGGTGCGCAGACGAACTAAGCTCGGTCCCCCTTATGAAGACCTGGCTAAAGGATATCCGTCGCTTTAGATTTGAAGCTCTTTTTATGGCTCTTTCGCTCGAGAGTCTACGTTCTGAGATCTTCGTCGTGGACCGGGCATCGACATTCCTTCTCTTTTTCCCTCGATGGTCGATTACACTACTGCGTTGTCCTTGAATCTGCCTTCGATTGTGGATAAGTTATGAGTAAATCATGGCTACATATATGCAATGAAAAACGCCGACTTCTCCATTGCATTGGAGTGCGTGTTAAGACGATTGACACTATCACGGATGCTAGTGCGTGTCTGGGAGAGAAACGGTTGCCTGCTCGCCGCCACTGCACCCGAATCCAAATTACAGGTATGTATAGGATTTGTACGCTAGTGATACATTGGAATGGGGTTCAACCACGGTAGCTTATAGTCCGTGCCAGCGATACAACACTGAGCCCTGTCGAGGATAATCATGCTGACGAACCCGCTATGGGATGGAATAGCGGCTGGACTTACGGTGGAGCTGTCCTTGTGAACTATTTTCCTGTTCACGAGGGCTATTAGGCATTTGTTAACTCGTGCTTGGGTGAGATCAGGCGGGACGATAAGCTCGATGACTGGTGGGTAATGTGAGCGCGAAGCCACTGTCGATAGTAGGACATGCGTACGTTTGATACCTCGCCCCTCGCTGTCCATCATGGCTTCTATAATGCTCTCCATATTGCGACGCAGATTCTGCAAAGTTGTCGTCGTCTCTGATATGGTTAGTAGCGGAATAGATTACATACCGGGTCGTTCCCGCGAAACTCTAGCGGAAGACAAGCAATGATCTTCTCGATCGCCATCTAAGTGGAACCGTCCTCACCGATCAGTCCGTGTGGTCGGGGCGCAGCACAAAGCACGGAGCACGGAGCACATACCGATCGTTCTTTCTTCTCCTTGGCCGATAACTTGGGCTTGCCTTTCTTCTTTGGTTTCGCGGCGGCGAGTCCCCCAGCTTTGGTCGCGTTTGATGCCGTGGTGATGGTCGTGGTGAATGTGGACTCGAAGTCTGGGTTTTCACTATAGGTGGTTTTGTCCGCGTCGATGTCAGGAGGTGGAAGGGCAGGGACCTCTCGTGCAGCCTTAAGGGCTGCTTCGGCGGCGGTGCGAGCATCCTCCTCTACGGAGCGACCACCCCACAGTTCAGAGTTCCCTCACGATCGCAGAGGTACAGGAAACACACCAGCTCTCTTCCTAGCCAAGCGGAACGACGCGTCCGTCGGTGCCTGCGCACATCATCCCGAGATGCATTCACTCGCCCGCCCATCGGCAACAAACACAAAGGTTGCTCTCACCTGGGGCCAATCCGTCGTCAGCGCGTTCATGTCCATCACGTAAAGCCAGCCTGCAAAGCTCTCGTTGAAGGCCCTCAATGATTCGCTGAGATGCCTGAGGCCTTGCACGTTCGCGTGGAGGGCTTCTGCCTCGTCGACGAGCTCTGACATGACGGGTTCGAGGAACCCGAGACCGTGCGGGGCATCTGGGTTTTGTTCTGAGCGAGAGAGAGCGAAGAGGGAGCCTTGGGAAATGCGTCGGAGGGGTGTTCGGTGGGGTGTCTGACTAGGCATGATGAGAGTTGTCGAATCACGTGTGCGACGCGTTGATGGACGCGATGCACGTAGATGATGTAGATGATGATATTTACCACCCTACAGATCACATCCTTCCTCGAATCCTCATCACAAGATTTCATGCAATACATATTGGGTTTGACAGTTGTACATATTAGCATTTTCCATCAAGTGATTTGGTTCCCAGGATATACAGTTGAGAAGGAAGAGGTATCATGATCACGACTCGCGAGATCACTCTAGATCTTCATGGAATGGTTTCTTCATCCAGATCCCCTCGCGCTCTTTTCGACGTATCGCGTGCAGCAAACCCCTCGGGATCATGTTTGAGCATCTCAGTCCTGATGTAATCCCTGAATTCGCAAGCATATAAAATCTGTTGGAGGCGATCCATATACAGACCTACCTAGTTAGATGGATCCCTGTCTCCTTTGCAATGAGTTGTTTAATCATGCGCGGACCTAGTTTCTTTCCCGTGTCCCTTGACATCTGCGTCAGAACCAGTTGGTGCTTGACGGTTTCAGGGAGTTGGCGGGTCGTGACGCCACTTGCATAGAGTCCAAGTGCCCTTCGACGACGTGCAACGGAGCTCTCACTACATATGACATATTAACATAGACAAGCTACAGCCATCGAGAGTGGTCACTCGCCTCAACTTGATTCCATGCTCGTCGTAGAGTAACTGACTTATCTTCTTCTTATCAAAAATATCACGTTGCTGATAGTCGTAAAGCAGCTCCGTGACTCTGGCATCGTTCTTTGGTGCTGCAGCCAACTGAATCACGAGTGCAGGAACGCCGATTGGAAAACCCACGTACGACAGTCCTTGTACTGATTCTTACCGCTGGGATTTCGGTTGCGTTGGTTGGGGTCAGTAGAAGATTCTACAAACTGAGTGGACATTGATTGTTGTTTTCAAGGAATCGAAGACTTTGCTTAGTAGTCCAGTGATTGGACGTACATGTGCACAAGCATTGTCTGTTCCAGATCCACACGATGTAACGCGAATTTGAAATTTCGTTGTGGTGTTTGGCAACAGCTTTGAATCCAAACAAACGTTGGGCCAACATACGAGTGTCATCCTTTGTCATTCCTCGTTAGTTAGCATCCCACTCTCCTCAGGTATATAAACCCTCGTCGTCGTATTATCTTTCACCCCAATGTCGTAGTCACCATACGAACACAGTTTTACAACTAAATCGCGGTTTGTAAAGTGTTGCCGGACTCATAAAAGGGGGCATGAATGAAGGCAACACAGTAAGTTGGTGTGGAAACCCGCCATGGGGATATCTGGCAACGCATATGTACATACCCGGGCAGGTATAGGATCGGTGTACAAGGTAAACGCGGTTCTTGGTGAGTCGAACCAACAACTAGTAAGTTATATAGATTCTAGAAACCTTGCTCCTTGTATGTCATCTTACTCATTGCGCCTGTATGCAAGCGTGTCGAAACTCGGCTTCACCTGGATTGAAGCGGGGATAGAACTTAGAAGGCGTCAAGGCAGTGACCGGGACTCACTCAGGCCGTTCGGATCATGCCGTGCGGTGGCTCGGGGCTTATTCTGGTTTACCCGAAATGGCAAAAAAAAAAAAGCTTCCGGACGGTTGGTATCGAAAATATTTTCAACTCGGATATGGCCTGGAGACATACTTGGCACTTTGGCCTACGGGATCGTGTCACGGATAGTTCAGTTCCTCCCACTTTGCATTCAGCAAGGTAGTGTTTCGTTGGTGTGAATTTCCTCCCCTGCACATCTTCGATGCTGCATGTCGGGTTGGTAATGCATCCATCGAGAACCTTGTCAAGGACATCTGAGAACTGACCGATAGAAAGAGCGGATGCAGTAATGCTTCCAAACTGGCGTCGCGTGGGAAACGTATTACCGAGATGCATACGGATTCAGTTTATATACGGCAAATTTATCCTGCCCGCTGTGTGACACAGCGAGGGTAGTAGAGAGGGACTCATCATCACATCCTCAATGACCCCCAAATCCACTCGCTGACATTTTCTTTATCTCTCTGGTGAGTGGCGCATGCAAGCCGAACCGCGTTGACATGTCGGACACTTGGTGTCGAAACTGATGAGTCCCATCAACCATCAGGGATACCCAGCCTTGCATGTTCGATATTCTAGTGGTGTCCTCCTCGAAACTACTCCTGTAACCTTTTCTCGCGTTTCAGAGTCCAGAACTCACCCCTCTCGTATGTTTGCGATATTTCTTCCCGATCCGTTTACTTCCGGCCAGTGCTGATCTTACCTTTGCAGCTCCACCTCTCTGACGCGATAGTTCACCGTGTCATATCCCCTTTCCCACACGTCTTGATGGTGCTGAAAAGCCACAGTGTCCTCTCGTTCTCTTTTCTTCCTCGTCTGGGCTTTGGATCAGCTCAGAAAGCTGATTCTTCCACCCGCTCTTGCCATGCCGAAAAACGCCAAGAAGACTGGTATATCCCGTATAATGGCCCATATGAACTGCCGAGGGACATCGCGGGCACCGGGCATGCCGCCCATTTGGGTGAACACGACTGTGACCCATTCCGAAGTGGTTCTTTGCCACTGAACCAACTCAGAGACGCACCTGCCAGTATTCGCGGTCTACCAGGAGCTAGAGACATTTCTCGATCTCGCGCGAATACTCTCTCTGCTCGTATGCAGCCTCCAGCATTGATTATACCAAACATTGATGGTGGAATAGGTGAATCCCCAACCCCGCTGCACAGGTCCCCTGTCTCTCCAGTTCGACCCAAGAGGGCTAGTCGCTTGGGTTTCTTTGCCTTCAGCTCAGGCAAGAAGTCGAGTCATGGAAATCCTCTCATCCAATTGCCCCAACTTCAGCAAGAAAATGCCCCGGATCCTTCAACTTACCAATCCATGCCAGGGGGATGGTCTTTCGACAAGGTCCTTCAATCCAGAGCACATTTAGCTGATCCGACCTCCATTCCACCTGCACTTCGGACGGATGAAGAGGATTACTATTATTCAACTCTTACTCCAACGCTTTCTCGTTCTGCAACCCCACGCATTGATTCAACCAACCACCCCTTAGAGCGGCTCTCTTCGCGATACAAGGGCCTCAGTGGAGATTTGGACCCAAACTCACAGCATCCCCCCTCGGTTGAATGCTATTCTCCATCTCATACGCGACTTCAACACCCCTATTCATATCCGTCTCTTCCACCGCAAGGACAACGTCCACAAACCTCTCCCGAATCCCATTTTTCGCATTCTCTCCGACATGCTGCTCCCCAGCAACTTCAACATCATTCACAGGATTCTTGTACTGATACCAACCCAAGGTTCATACCGAATAGGATGCTAACTTCTAGTGCAACTTCACAAGTTCAATGGGAGGCATCCTCGATCCAGCTGCGCGCGCCCCAAGCCCAACTCAGGACATCTACGTCCGCTCCAGACCTGGCTTCGGCACCGCAGGATTCTTCTCAACTACCTAGCAAAAAGATAGCCTTACCCGTTGCAAAGAGAAAGGAACGTTGGTTGTCAGCCGAAACATGGTGTGACGCGCTTCTCTTCCCCCGGCCCCGTTTCAAGGTCAAACAAGAGCCAGGGCAATATACTGACCCCAGTCGGCGTGTCGCCAGTTCCCCAACTACACGCATTGAAGACGAGCCCAACAGGATTATCGGAGCTAGCTCCCCACCTGTCTTGAGAGGACGTCCTCGCGCAGTATCGGCAACCCTGCACACTCGTCGCGCACGACCCGCGCTCGCAAAATCACGGTCTGCTGTAGACCTTCTTGAAAAACCGTCAGCGCCTGGGTTACCCCGCGGGGGGTTCGAACCTGCCCTTGAAACGCTCGTTGACGAACCTACACCTAGGGAGTCAGTGGCTGAGCAGGTCCCCTCTGCCTCTGGTGATGCAGAACTGTCCTCGCTAGATCCACCACATTCCTTGACACAGTATGTCTCACTCTTCTCAATGCCAATTTTATTTATCTGGGTTCACCTTGTAATTGTACAGGGTTATCGAAGAGGGTGAAGCCCTTCAGCGGCAGCGAGATCAATGGAAACTGCAAGCGTCCAAGTCCCTGTGTAACAAACACACTCGTTCGCTCTCATGTGTGCGCTCCAAGTCTGTCTCCGAAAAGCACGTACGTGGTCGTCTAAAGTCGGAAGGTGGCAAGAGTCGAAGTCACCTTGAATTCCTCGCTGCTCGTACTCTACTTGGCAGTCAGAGCGTCATGCCCACGGTGCACGTCTCAAAACCGAGTAGCTCGTCATCGCATTCCAAGTCGTATTCGCACTCGAATTCACAATCTACTCATTCGTACACCAACTCTCATACGTACTCGCATTCTCACGCTTACTCCTTGTCCACTTCTAGTTCTTCAAAATCATCGAGAAATCCACATCATCGTGGTCATTCCCGAAATGAGTCATGGGGAAAAACGGCGCTGATGAAAGCAGGTGCCATATGTGGAGTTGGCCAAACCGATCATCATAGTATGGCAGTGGATGAGAAGGCACTATCGTCCTCAAGAGCGGATGAACCTCTGGGTGACCCCTCTGGGGGTGAGAGAGCTTTGGATGATGCTCACGTAGATCGCGAGGTCTCGTCATCACCGACTGTCCCGAGTGGAGAAGTCGGTATTGCTATTTCTTCAACACCTACTCCAGACGATGATGCCCTGCCCATTCCGAACATGGAGGGCCTCAGCATGCGAGATCATCCTTACACCCGCGATCCTTCATATCCTCGATCCCGCGGGGGTGGACAAGACACCCAGGAAGAGACTCGCGACACATTGAAGCGCACGCACAAGTATTCAGAGTACGCAGGACCACATCTATCAACTTTTGATCCGAACCTACCACCACGTACCGCCTCCAGTGACGTCAGCATGAGGCACAGACTGCCGCCGCGTGCCACTGCTCATCTGGGTGCTATCGCACATCCGTATGGGTCTGCACAGACGAGAAAGCAAGCTGGAAAGGGTGGCCAACGTGCTGCTCTGCGGGTTCCGGGGGCGGGAGTCTCGGAGTCGTCTGCTGGATGCGCTTTCAGCCCACACATATCCCTCACCAATACCGAGTTCGTGCGATATGGTGTTGGCGAGGCCCTTGTGTATGCCTCGTACCCGCGGCCCGACGGCAGTATTCGCACACGGGATGGAGACGTGCAACAAGTCCTATCGCCTGTGGTTGAACCGCCCTTTTGCATGGACAAGGGCAAGGCTAAGGAGCAATTTCAGTCGCGTGATACGGTTGATCAGCCAGTCGAAGAGACGTCTGGTGCATCTCACGAGTTGGTATCAAATGACCCGCCATCTATGTCGGCATCGACAGCGACTGTGGTGATGCCAGTGTTTGGTAGCACTGATGATCTCGACGAGTTCCAGGATCTCTTTTACAAACCCCCTCCTCGTTCATCATGCGGAAATGAAAATCAAGAACCAAGTGTCACCAGTAAACAGATACCGACCGACGTCCACAGCTCAGAATCGGAGAGCGCTCTCACTACTCTTGTTCGGAGTCTCGGTGAGGAGATGAATGAACTACGAGATCCCTCACGAACGCCATCTGGTTCGACTTGTCCTCAGAGATCCCTAAATCATGCAGATCAGACCTGGAGCGACAGCGCGCCAGAGTATGTTTCCTTGGATCTGAGTCGGTCGGATTCGTCCTCTCCTTCGCCTGTGGAGTCCTCTGCACAAATGTGCTCGCCTATTCAGCAAGAAGGCAAGCCTCCGGTGCAGCTTTCCACGGATGTTCCTGAATATGTTATATCGTCTCCTGCATCCTCTGTGCTGGAAACTCCATCGGAGAATGAAAACGACACATTCGGTAAGGTTCTGTATCACGTGGATTGGGGTCGTTTGCTGACATGCTGCTATTAGGATATCCCATCAGACATGGTCTCGTGGAGGCCGTTGCACCATTTCCCGTCCACAGTCCCCGCCGCGCTTCAACTCACCTCTCCGTCGTGGCTGGCATCGAAGAGCAGGCCGATGTTCTCAGCCCTGTGACGATCTGCGGTGGATCCACCCTGTCTTCCGCTGAAGCCGTTCGAGCGAGTTATCTGACCACCACCTCCGACAACTCCCGCATGTCGGGTCTGTCAGATTTTCCACTCCCACCCACCGCCCACCCGACGTCCATTCTCCAAGCCTACTCTAAAGCGACACCCCCTTCTCCCGAGTTCCAGAACTACGACACTACGACACCTGCGCAACCTGAGCCTTTACCTGTTCCCTGGGTGGCTTCGCGCGTTACAAGCTATGAGAGCCATCGTACGACGTTCGGGGGAAGTGACGATATAGATTTTATATCTGAGGTTCATGGAGCTACTCCGTGACAGTGATAGAGTCACATTCTTTGGTTCTCTATTCCCTGCGTATGCTATCTGAAGTGCTACCTGTCTCCCGCCTGCGCCACCTCGTACGTTCCTCCCAAGTCATAGTATCATTCAAGTAACCCCGGTTAGTCATATCTGTCCATTTAAAGCTTTCCCCCTCTTATCGCATGCATCGATCGATCATTGTTGCCGTTATTGTTTTGCTGTCTTTTCTTGAGTTGTGGGAGGTCTCGGCGTGCAGTGCAGTGCTTTGTTTTGCTTGCATATATCATGATTCCTTTTCTCTTCTCTGCACCAGTGGTGAGAGCTGGGGGATCTATGTAAGTCGCTCCGAATTTCTTCCAAAGATAGTAATTTTGTGCAGGTGTTTTTTTTTTTAGAGGTATGATATATACTAGATACAGCCAAGTTTTTTCCCTACGAACATCAAGCCACGACGCCGCCGATCTCAAAAAAGTTTGACTACGACTGAGAGTCGTCAAGATGGTGACCGTCGGTGGTGGAGCCGTCGGATTTGAGTTTGGTCAAATCAAACAAGGGAGGGTGGGCTCTCAACGATTGCTTGCGGTTGTCCGCAAAGTTCTGGTAGACCTGGTCTTGATTGGTTCGAGAAAGGAATTGGATCGAGGAGCTTTTTGTATCGTCTCCTGGTGTCGTTGAGTTACCAAAGTTGAAACTATGGAAGCGCCCGTTTTAGTTTAGACTGGACGAAAGGATGGGTGAACAGGGGGGGGGGACGTACACAGAGTAGACGTTACGCATGAATATGTCTCCGAGGAGAAAGTCCAAGTCGGCTTGCTCCCCGTTGAGCGGTGCTTGGAAGGCGTTGAGGCAGACTGTGTATTGCTTGCCGTTGTCGGTGATCGTTACGGGGGTTGTGAGCTCCATGGGGTTAATGGGGTAAGTGTCGCTTCTGCAACGGATGTCGTGTTTTATTCAGTTCATGTGGCAGATGAAGAAGCGAAAGCGAAGCTCACCCGAAAGTAAATGAGACGTTGGATTGGCTCAGACAAGGGACATACCACGAGTCCTGATCATTGGTCTTTACGTGAACTGCACCGTCGATCACGCTGTAGATGGCATCGACGGCGTCACTCGGGATGTACGCCAAGCTTGTCCCACTGTCGATGAGAGCAATTGCCTGGCCCTTTTTCGTTCCTTGCACGTCTGATTTAAGGGTATAATCCTTTCCGTTGACGGTCATCTTACTCATGGCGATTGTCCAACGGGATGATGACGTCGGGGTGACGGGGTGTTTCGACGTTCCTGATATGTTGGAGAACTGAGGATCGTATTCGCCGATGGAGAGAACACCACCAGAGGTGTCCTCCCCATCTTCGGATCGCTCTAGTGCAAGGCCGACGAACATGGGAGTAGAGGGATGTTGGGTGAAGATGTTCGCCATGATAGGTTGGGCTGTCTTAGTTTTTGACTCTCTTGCTACCTCAGATAGCCCGATCAATCCGAGGCCGAGGATACCCTGACCAGTCATATCGAGTGTTTTTTGAACGTTGACAAAGGCTTGGTTTTCGACCTGGTATCCGCCGAATGAGACGGTGGTATAGGCGATGTTGCCGTATGCTGAGCCGATACCGTAGGTGAGGTTTACATTTGTGTTCGTGTTTGTGGTTATTTTTATTTTTTCGCTGGTTGTGATCCAGAGGTCACTTGAGCCTGTGTCTATGATGATGGTGAAGTCTGCGAGAAAGAAGGGTGAGTAGATGGATGGAGATTTTTGAGGTAGTAGATACTTGCCGTGTCCACCGACGTTTACTTTTCCAGTGTACTGAGTTGGAGGGTCGTATTAGCGACGACGAAGCTTGATTGAAAGGGATGGAGGACATACCTCTAGATTGGACTCGTTGGTGATCGTGAGTAGGGTATTGTTGTCAGCACCTTGTTTATTGTTCCTTGGAGTTAATGTTGCCTCGAAAGCAAAGCCTTTGAACGAGTTGGTATCTAGTGAATCGTTTCCGTCCGTGGGGATGGCCAATGCGTTGCTCGCCAGCAGCACGTTGGAAGATATGAGAGCGAGGGTAATGAAGTTTGTCGAGAACATTGCAGATTATTTGGGGGATAGCTTCGGTTGAATGGGTTGATTGATGGTAAGGAAAGAAGTGAGGAGAGAGGAGACCGAGGACGTCTTATATACATGGTCTCCGGGGCAGTGTTGGATAGATTATATTGAGCGGAACGGAAGCACAATGTTTCACTCACTCCGATCTCGATTCACATATATTTATGAGGTTTTGTAGTGATCGAATAGAAAAGACCTCCGAGGACATCAAGGGGTCCATATTAGAGACGAGTCGAGAGAGTAATTGGATTAGAAATGAAAACCCCGTAGAGCTCGTCGTGGACCGATATTGTGCACACAACATTGTGGATGCGAGCGACTGGTACCCTTTGACTTTGATATACCTGGCTGCATGTCGCTGCAGTTTGACAAGTCCAGAGGCGTGAATGATCGATATTATTTATTTTAGGGGGTGTTGCCAAACAACCTCCTCCAGAAATAGGAGGTGTAACACGTGACATGTGACAAGCGTGTCTGGGTTGGCGCGTGCTCGTTGGCGACGCTGAGTTCGTAGTTCCCCTGATTCTGATTTCTGTTTAATATGCCGCTCGTTAGAATAGAATTGTGCAACTTCAAATCTTATCGGTGAGTTCGACAACGTCGTTGTTTCACCAGCCTTTCTTTCAATGTAACTTTGGTTTGCAGGAGTCACCAAATCATTGGGCCATTCAAGAACTTTACCTCCGTTATTGGTCCAAATGGAGCAGGAAAGTCAAATCTTATGGACGCTATCTCTTTCGTCCTCGGTGTAAAGAGCGCCCAACTCCGGAGCAGCCAACTAAAAGATCTAGTTTACCGTGGTCGACGCTTGGCCAGAGGTCCATTGGACGGCTCGGAGGCTACTGAAGATCAGGAAGAGGATGCCAGCGACGCGGACGAAGATCAAGGCGAAGGCTCCGCAAAGAAAGCCTGGGTACTTGCCGTCTACCAGGATCGGGATAAGAAAGAATGGTTGTTCCAGCGAACGTATGTCTCCATGTACTTGCTTCCCGTATCCCTCACCTCACATTCCAACGTAGTATCTCTACCACCGGTGCATCCGAGTATCGTCTCAATAACAAGGTCGTCACATATGCCGCATACAACGCCGCTCTTATATCTCACAACGTCCTCGTAAAAGCAAAGAACTTCCTTGTATTCCAAGGAGACGTAGAAGCCGTCGCATCCCAATCCCCACGAGAACTTACACGCTTGATCGAGCAAATATCTGGCTCCCTCGAATTAGCACCAGATTACGAAAAGGCCAAGGAAGCACAGGAGCGAGCTACCGAGAACGCCACATTCAACTTCACAAAGAGGAGGGGGATTACTGGCGAAATCCGACAGTACAAAGAGCAAAAGGGAGAGGCCGAACGCTTCGAAGGGCTCTGTCAGGAGAGAGTGCGTAACTCACTGCGTTTATTCTTATTCCCTTCGCCCATATGCTGTCCGACAGGATGAACTTATCCTCCGGCGAATCCTGTATAGACTCTTCCACATGGAAGAAGCTCTTGAAACCAACACACGAGATATCCAAACCCAATCAAGGGCCCTTGCGGGACTCCGCGCCGACCAGCAGCAACATGACAAGGCACTCGAGGACGCAAGGGCAGACCAGGCTAGAGCGCGCACAGCAGTCGTCAAGGAAGAAAAGAAAGTGAAGAAAGCCGAAAAAGCCGTGGAGTCCAAGGTTGGTGGTCCCCCCTGTTTGATCCCAGGCATATTATCACGCCCCCTTAGGAACCCGACCTGGTGGCGACCGATGAGAAAATAAAGCACTCCACTCGTAAGATGCAGAATGCCCAAGCCATGCACGAACAAGTTGGAAAGGACGAAGAACGTCAACGTGCCAGATTGGACACTCTTCGCCGTGACCTTCAAATCGCCCGCAGCGCCGCTGATGAAGCCGCAGGTAAGTGTCAATGCTTAGTGAGCAAGGGGTGCTCATTTATGATTTCATGCTTTATACTATCAGAGGCGCATCGTCGCACGTCACAACATAATACCGCACTAAGCGAGCAGAGTCTTGCTGAGTACCGCTCTTTGTGAGTCCATTTCGTCTCTTAAGATTGGCAATGTTGTTCACATTTGAACCATCTCAGAAAAGCAATGGCAAGTGTGTTGGCAGTGTCTGAACGTCAATCGCTGGAGACGCTCGGAAGAGAAGAGAAGACAGCCGCACGTACGCTCAGCCAGCTCAAAGGAAAAATAGAAGAGATGGAAACCAAGAAGACCAAACTTACGGAAGATGCGACTGCCCAAGGCGAAAAGAAGGACGAGGTAACGTTCATTACGCTCCATCCTTCCGACATCCGGAGCTGTTCTCTGATCCGGTTATTAGCTTGAGCAAAAGCTGGCAACCTTACAATCGGAGCTGGCCCGCGCCAAACAGGAGTATGACAATCACCAGAGCGAACGGGCGCGCATAAGGTATGGACTGCATGCCTGCCCTTGGTTCCTCAGCGCTGAACCGCCTTACCACCCCATTTCAGTCGTCTTGAAACCGAGGCAAACGAGAAGCTTGCAGATGTCTATCACCGTCTCCTCCAAGCAGGTGTCGACAAGACCGAATCAGAGCGAGAGGTAAAGCTCAAAGAGACACTTGCAAGCTTACAACGAGTCTTCCCAGGTTCGCCTTCAACTATATGCGCATGGGCTGCACTCACCCAACTTTCCTTTTGCGCAGGTGTCAGAGGACGCGTGGTCGATTTGTGTAAGCCTACGCAACGCAAATACGAGACTGCTGTATCTGTGATTCTGGGTAGAAATATAGATGCTGTGGTCGTAGACGAGGAGAGAACCGCCATTGAATGCATCGAGGTTCGTCCCACATCCCTTTTCCTTTGAACTCAAGCGCATTCTTCCCAGTACCTGCGCACCCAACGAGCTGGGCAAGCAACCTTCCTCCCACTCGACACCATCTCCGTCAAACCCATCAACGACAAATTCCGTTCCTTCGCCAAAGGCGCACGGCTCGCCGTCGACGTCATTCAGTACGAACCTGCCGTCGAACGCGCGATGCATCATGCGTGCGGGAACGCGCTCGTGTGTGATACGATGGACGTGGCGAAGTATGTCTGTTGGGAGAAGGGTCAGGAGGTTAAAGGTGAGTGGTGACGGTCTTTGGCGCGGGTTTAGGAGTTTGCTCATGCTTGGTTTTGCGTATTGTTGTAGCTGTTACGCTCGAAGGGACTGTCATTCACAAGAGCGGGTTGATGACTGGTGGACGAAGCACGCATGGATCTGGGAAGAAATGGGAGGAAAAGGATGTCCAAGGTTCGTGCAACCTTCTTTATTCCAACGGTGTCTTGCTCACAGAGTTGAGCTGCAGGTCTCATCCGCCTTCGGGACAACCTCATGGCACAACTGCAGGAACTCAGTCGCTCGAAACCGCGCGGCAAAGCAGACGACAATATCATTGCTGAGATCACGAGGCTGGAAAGTGCTATCACGGTGACTAAGGATGATTTGGTTCGTACTCTGATATTTGACGTCGTGTATTGCTTGGTTGAAAACTAACAACAATGTAGAGTGCTTTCAAACTTCGGTATAATGGTACCAAAGATGAGCTTAAGCACGTCGATAGAGAGCTTAAAAGGCTCGCGCCCGACCTCAAAAAAGTCAGTCCAATTTCCACTCCCCCATTCGCCTTCTTGATGTCGCCATTCAACCCACCCAGGCTCAAAATGCCCATTCGACGCTCACCTTGCGTATATCAGCACTCCAATCTGTCATCGACGAAGCCGAGCACGGCGTCTTCGGTTCCTTCTGCGCCAAGATCGGTGTTAGCCACATCCGGGAGTACGAAGAGCGTCAACTGAAAGTGGCGGAGGAAGAAAGTCAAGCGCGACTTCGGTTCGATCAACAAATTGCGCGATTGACACACCAGTGGGAGACCATGCCTTCTTGACAGACAGGAGTTTCTTGCTTAAGACATTTGTCCACCTCAGGTCTCAGTTTGAAGAGGAACAATTTCAACTTACTCAGAGCCGCCTCGCCACGCTCAAGAAAACACAAGAAGACGAACATGCAAAAGTCGTCGAGCTGGAGGAACAAAAGCGCGATATCCAGGAAGAGATTTCATCCGGCCAAGAAGCGATCGAAAAGCTCCGCGAGGGACTAGGCGCGCTCAACGAGACGCTGGACGGGAAAACAAAGATCGTAGAACAGGTGAAGAAGGCGCATGCGCGTGCTGCCAAGGTACTTGATCAGGCGCTTAAGGAGATTGGCACGATGGTTTGTGGTTTCTTTTTCGTTTCTCTGTTCAGCTTGGTAGCCAAGCTTATCGACCGTGTTTTTCTTTTTTTGTTAGAACGACGAGATTGAGAAATTAGCGCTTGAGCGGTCTGCGATGTATCGTAAATGCCGTCTTGAAGACATCAAGTTGCCGCTCCTGGCTGGTAACTTGAAGAACGTACCGATGGAAGAGGTGAGATTGCACGGTATACATTCGTTAGTATACCGACAACTCCACAGCACCTGCGTGACGAAGTAGCCATGGACATCGATGAAGACGAAGATGGCACTCAGCGACCAAAACAGGTACAAGACTACGCCATCGAAGTTGATTTCGCTGCCCTGGACGACGAAGAGCGTGCTGTAAGTTCATGCCGCGTGTCCCAAGCCATCGTGAAGCACGAAGCTAAAGCATTTGCAGACCAACAGTCCTGAAACTCTATCCGAGTTCGATACATCCATCACTAAGCTGAACGCAGACATTGAACACATGGCGCCAAACCTCAAAGCGATTGAAAGACTTGACGATGTTGAAGCTCGACTTGTTGAAACTGAGAGAGAGGCTGAGAAGGCTCGCAAGGATTCGAAGACTGCGAGAGATCAGTTTAATGAGGTCAAGCGACAAAGGTGTGTTCTTTCCCCGTCGTTGCCTTTACATGCATGTTGATCGCCGGCATCAGATGTGAACTGTTCAACAAAGCCTATAACCATATCTCTGATAGGATTGATGAGGTGTACAAGGACCTTACTAAAGGCAAAGGTGCACCTATGGGAGGTGTTGCATACTTGAGTTTGGAGGACAACGAGGCAAGATATCGACCAGAGTCAAAGTTCATCCCCCTGTGTGCTGATACATGTTTTTTTTGACAGGAACCTTACGCTGCTGGGATCAAGTACCATGCCATGCCCCCAATGAAGCGATTCCGAGATATGGAGCAGCTGTCTGGTGGAGAGAAGACAGTTGCTGCATTGGCACTGCTCTTTGCTATCCATAGGTGGGCCCTCTCTTTAGATACTACAGTGCAAGACACCCCTTTTAATTTCGTGACAGTTACCAACCAGCACCATTCTTCGTCCTCGACGAAGTGGATGCTGCATTAGACAATACAAACGTGGCCAAGATAGCCAACTACATTCGTTCGCAAGCATCCGACTCTTTCCAATTCGTCGTGATCAGTCTCAAAGGGTCATTATACGAGCGCGGACACTCCCTCGTAGGAATATATCGAGACCAGGACGTCAACAGTTCGCGAACGCTCACACTAGACGTAAGTCCTGCAAACCTCGTTTAGTCAACAGGTGCTTGTGCTGACTGATCGACTTTGTAGCTTACGCAATATGATGAATAATGGCCTGACAGTGCCTTGTTGTTATCCTTGTTTGCTTTCCATCGACTTTGTCTGTGTCTGTGTCGTTGTTCAATGTAGTCTTGTTTCACTGCTCGTGGTATGCCGTGGAGAGCTGTCAAGCATGTCACGGTTAACCTCGGTCAATGTTCAAAGTGTACGCGGCAGTGTTTCTCTTTTGATCTTCCTGTCTGGCATGCGGAACATGCCTGTACGACCTGTGCTCGCCTTTGCCAGTGACTGCGGCAAGGTGCAGGCCACGTAAGTACTTGTCTTGTTGCTGACTCAGACACGCATGTCATTGCTCCCGAGCCCCACTCGGCAACGTGCATTGCGTGTACTCTCAATGAAAACTTGACGCTTATAAGTGACAAGCTTGTAGATTGGCAGTCTCTAATACTAACCCCCTGTTCTTCTCTGCTCTCCTCACTCATCCCACTTGTAGTTCCTGCCCACCTAAATCACGATGTCCTTTGCGTCACTTCTTGAGCACCCGGGACTCGCTCTCTACTCAATACCCGCTATGTGGGTGTTGGCATTCTTCCCCGGCATCCTGAAGGTCTGTACGCGTCTGTGGTCTTTTTCGATGCTCCCATTGAAGTGATTATAGAATGCCACAATTGGCCGGTCCATTGGATATGACAAGTGAGTATAGGCAGTTTGTGTCTGCCTATCGGTGACTCGGCGCGTGCTAAGCATGGCTGGGTGCCCCGCAGCGTCGCACCCCGTGGCAACTTGGCGCGTGTACGCGATGCAGACGTAGCTGCGCTCGTGAAGAGGATGGACGGTGCCCATCAGGTTCGACCATTCTATTGACAGTTGTCTACTTCGAAAGGCTTGTCCAGTACACTCAACCCGATCTGTCCCCCAGAATGGCCTCGAGACGCTCCCGCTTTGGATTGCTGCTGTGGTATGTGTTTTCGAGTCGTTGATCGCGTCCAGCCGGCCTACGATTGACTGGGCTCGCAGCTCGCAGGCGTCGTCACCCATGTTGATACCCACACTATGAATACCTCCGCTGCCGTATTGTAAGTCTGTGCGCTTCCATGTCCTGGCTCCGCAGAATGTTCACTCACGCCCCGTAGCATCGCCCTGCGCACGGCCTACCTCTATGTCTACATTACTAATAAAACTCAGCTGCAGAGTATGTTCAGGAGTCTGTTGTGGACGGGTTCGATAGGTGGGTATCAAGCTTGTTTGAACATCGCAAGCCTGACACGTGGTTACAGGTGTTGCACTGCGTCTGTTGGTGAAGGCTGCAGGTACTGTAAGCTCGTAGCTTCGCGCTGCTACCAGGGAGATATCTATATTCGAGTAGCTGCACTCGGTTGTATGTATGCATGTATGTCCCTCACTGCCTGATTATAGATACCTATAGGAGGCATCAGGGAAACTGACTTCCTCGAGACGTTTTTAAGTTACGAGATTGACGGCATTTTCATTCAAATAAATATAACTTACGATAGACCGTATTTACCGTTCTGCAGATGGGGGTCAGGCCTGCGACTGTCGAGATGTCTTCTAAGATCTGTGGAACTGTCTTCGTGTCGCGCTAAACCTCGACGACATCTGGAAATCCTAAATGAACGAATATGAGAAGCTTTGACGTCGTGGCCAGAAGGAACACTCACGTCCGCGTCTTGTACTTCTTTGAAAAGCAGGAGATGGTCTTCGTCCATCATCATCTCGTTCAAACGATCATCGAACACTGGGCTAGTCACCTTAGCATAAGGTAGACGAGTCTCCATCACATGGCCCTCAGAAGGTCGTACGATCGTAGGCGTCGTCCCTTGTCTTTGGCACAAGCGACGCTGGCAAATGAATGCATCAGACGGGGAGGATACGATAGGTCTGGGATGGAATAACACCTGTAGGTATCGATCGAGTATGAGAAATCGATCAGCGAAGACACAGAACGATGGAAACCAGGTTTTTCGCAGGCTAAAATGCACTTGAAGCGTCATGCGCCCATAGTGTCGTAGAGAGAGATTTCGACTACTCCGAGACTCAGAACACATCGAACGATGTCCTGAGCTGGAAGAAAGCCAAGGAGATGGCATTGCAGCTCAATCGGTAGATCTAAAAGACTGTGAGTTCTGGCAGACTTGAACTTGGATACTGTCATGATACTGTGCCTCAGACTCATGGTGGCATGCCCAAGTCTTTCTCTCACCGTCCACCGAGCTTGGGTCTCCCTCGCGATTCTGATGCTCAATCCCCTCTCCTGGGCACACTCGCTGAATAATCACTCTCATCTTTGGCACCATGGCCGTCAAGCAAGAAAGTTCTACCGGGTGCTGTGGATATAAAAAGAGGGCGATATCAAGTACTCGAGGAGTTTCGCATCGCCCCATTCTCCTCCAACATGACTTCGATAACAAACAAGCCTGCGCCTGCTATCCCCTACTTTACTCCTGCACAGGTGCCCGCAGCTGGCACTGCATATGACCCACAACCCCATGGCAAGCCTATACCAAAGCTTTTCCAACCTATCAAGATGCGAGCCACCACTTTCCATAACCGTATCTTCGTGAGGACCGTCACCTAACCCTGGGTACTCCAGCATTAAATCAGGATACGTCTTGTAGCTCTCGCCGCTTTGCCAGTATTCGGCCGAAGACGGACACTTCACCGCTTGGCACCTAGCTCATCGTTAGTACACTCCTGATCGACCAGCTTGCGGCACGGAATTGACTACCCTCTAGTTGGCGGCATTTTCACTCGTGGACCTGGTCTGTCCATTATCGAGGCAACTGCTGTTGTTTCTGAAGGACGAATCACCCCAGAGGATGCCGGTCTGTGGAAGGACAGTCAGATCGAGCCGCTCCGCAAGATCGTCGAGTTTGCCCATTCTCAAAATCAGAAGATAGGTATTCAACTTGCCCATGCAGGTCGTAAAGCGTCCACGGTAGCTCCTTGGCTACATCCTGGAATGGTTGCTACTGAGCAAATCGGTGGCTGGCCTAATAATGTCTGGGGCCCGTCGGCCGTACCGTTCAACGAGAACTTTCCCCTGCCAAAAGAACTTTCCAAAGCCCAGATCAAGGCAGTCGTAGTAGCATTTGTTGAGGCAGCGAAGCGAGCACTGAAGGCCGGGATAGACGTTATCGAGATTCACAACGCCCACGGATACTTGTTGTTCTCTTTCCTCAGTCCTCAGACAAACAAGCGGACAGACGAATATGGTGGCAGCTTCGAGAACCGCATCCGCCTAACGCTGGAGGTGGTCGATGCCATTCGTGATGTCATTCCAAACGACATGCCTTTGTTCCTCAGGTACGCGCCCCGAGTCTGCTCTACGGGAGGGTGATCGAGCTCACAATGTCAAAGGGTATCGGCAACCGAGTGGTTAGAGGAGGCTCGGCCATATGAACCTTCTTGGCGGCTGGAGGACACCGTCAAGCTTGCGGCCATACTGACGGGACATGGTGTTGATTTCCTAGATGTCTCCAGTGGCGGGAATCACCCCGAAGCGATCGTGAGAGGGGGCGCCGCCTACCAAGCGCCATTTGCTCACGCCGTCAAGCAAGCTATCGGCGACAAACTCGTAGTCGGTTCCGTAGGCACAATTGCAAACGGCCACGTCGCTCAAGAGGTATTGGATAAAGGACAAGCCGATGTCATCCTTGTCGGACGCTACTTCCAGAAGAATCCTGCCGCTGTGTGGTCGTGAGTAGCACTGTTTTTGCCATGTCATGCTGGACAATGATCCCGTATCCGCCTCAGGTTTGCCTCCGATTTGGGTGTTGCAATCAAGCTTGCGAATCAGATAGAATGGGGCTTCGCGGGTCGGGGTGGAACTGGGAAGAAATTAGATTGGTGATCATCCTGATTGTCCCAAAGGCGGGAGAGTAGAAGGATAAAGGAGACCGTGTTCATTACTCGTACGAGAAATCTGTAGATGACTGATGTAAAAACTGAAGAAGTGCGACTAGTCTCGTAAACAACGGGATCAAGGTTTGGAACCATTTTCGTGTAGAGGTAAAACTTGATGACATTTATGATGTCTACGCCACCCTGAGAGAATGAATATAAAGAGAGTCTGAGACTTTGGCGCCGGGGCCAGAAGGGACACACTCTCCATCCAACTCTCGAACATCTTTCGACAGCAGGAGGTGGTCCTCATCCGCCATCATGTTGACCACATTATCATCGAACTTTGGGCTCATTACCTCTACATGAGGCAGACGAGTCACTCACCATTACACAACGCCTCTGAGGCTGTAACGGCACGACTGTAGGCGTCGTCACTGCATTTCCCTTGTCCTGGGCACGAGCGACGCTGGCGGGGCTGAAATCGGCGAGGCGAAGGCTGTAGCTGGGAGGTTCTGACGAGGCACTGATGCACTGTATCAATCTGGTACCGCTCATTACGGACCGAGTGAACGAGCGGTTTACGCATGCGCGAGAGTTGACCGGACCCCATACGTCCCAGGGGGTAGGCTGGTGCGGAACCTCTTGAATCTGGCTCGCAAGAGGGGAGAGGACTGCGCTTGCGAGTATGACGAGGAGGGTGATCTCCTTCGGCGAATCTAGTAAGAACTTGATGCCGATGAGCTGGTGAGTTGGGTCTTGAACCCACGTGGGTGGTCGCCTCCGAGTGAGGGAGGGCCCATCCCCTATCCCCGCATCAGGTGAGGAACATGTGATAGTTGGTGTGAATGATATGAAGTCAAGGTCGTAGGGAAGGGCGAATGAATGCATCAGACGGGGAGTGCACGATAAGTCTGCGATGGAATACACCTTTAGGCATTTATCGAGTACAAGCAATCGATCAGCGAGGAAACAGAACGATGTTTCGTCCGGCCCCAGAAAAGCATGCATTTGGCTGGTTAAGACGCACTTAAATTGTATTTAGAGCGGTACTAGGAGCAAGAGAGTGGTTCCGTTCACCTCAGAGTCTTCGCCGGACTTCCAGTTGAATACTTGCAGCACCCAGAGTCTGTTCACTCTCCCGTGGAGAACTAGGTGTTCCCCGTAAAAGTTCAATTCGGAGTTGTAGGGTATCACGTAACTCGAAGTCCCTTGTCGACACACTGATTTTCTCCAGGCCCATAAGGTGGGTTGCTGCGCCGATGGATGCCAAGTGTTATCAGAGATCGTCTTCAGATCAATTCGGAACAGATATTCTTCCTGGTGGTTTTCCGAAAAGGAAACGACGTCCGCTATGAGGTCCTGTGACGGATCCAAGAACGTCCTCCCACGATTCAGCCATCTTCTTGTGAGCATGTCCTTCTCACCAGAAAATGCATCTACATCAAAAGTTCTTACGGCTGTGATCATAAGGTCAACTGGCTCCACAAAGATAATATGGCCACGAGCGAAATATTTGCGGCGTGCGTAATATTCCCGGGGTAGGGACAACTGACGAGCCGAGTTTATCCCAGGTGTTGGTATGGTCCCTGATGAGCTGTAGGCACTTTGAGACCGGTATGTTATCAGATCCAGGGGCGATAAGTAGACGTCAAGCACCGAGCTCGAGGATATTGCAGCTCTGATGATTGGTGAATAGTATTGCAAAGGGTTTGGCAGGTCTGTGCATGCACACACGTCAGCCAGAACGTCATGCCTCCATAGTATCGCCGAGAGGCTCTGGACACTCGCCAGAACACATTGAATGATGTCCTGAGCTGGAAGAAAGCCTAGAACATGGCATCGCAGCTCAATCGGCAGATGGTATCGCTTGCGCCTTTCTTGGCTCAAACAAGCCATCAAGGTAACAAACATTGATTGGAAGGTTTGAAGGTGTGTGGTGACATTAGTAGTCTGGCTGAAGGTCCATTTTATTGCTGAGGCGCTGGCATCTCATAGCTCAACGAAGGAGCGTAGAACTGGTAACGCAGTGTTTCTCGCAAAAAAAAAAAGAATGTGCCGTTGTAGTTGAAGTTACAAGTTACAAGTACTTTACAGTCTGTCAGTCTCTACTGATGCTATTAAAGCATCGATGTACCATAGGCGCTTGTCTTGTGACCAACCAACATTTCTAAGTCTACCTGAGCAGTCCCCAGAAAACGTAGTCGGTGTCTGTGAAATTCATCGAGCAGAATAGATCCAACGTCTCCCTCGTTCAACATCCAAAACGCGCATCCATCCGTGATGCGCCTTTCATCCTACCCTCGTTCTTCTGTCCTCGTACTCGGCCAGTCATCCATCTATTCACTCCTCCCTTCGTCTCTCTTTGCGCAAGTAGAATCACTCATCCAAAATGGCAAACCTGCAGAAGCAGAGGCATTATTGAACAAGGCTGAAGCTGACTTTATCCACGGAAGCACGAGTGCAGGTGACCAGGTATGTATCATGCCATTACTCAGACGTATATGCGGGTCGATCGATAGAGACACAGACAGACATACTGCACTATCTACATCAATGTCTCGCTTTTACGTTTATGCGTCGAACCAGGTTTGGAGAGGCGACAGCCCACTTCGTGAGGGGAGCAATCGATCCCCGTGTGGTTATTTCATATTTCGACGAGTTGAGGCCTGCGTTATTCGATCAACATTCAAGTTTTGAGCCGAGGGAGAGTGGGAGGGAGAAAAAACCGTCCTTGGGGGCCAGTGAGGGAGACTATATCGAGGTCGAGGTATGGGACGGCGTAAGAGAATACATGCCTCATGAGACGAGTGTAGACGATATAAGTGAGTAGCTTCACTGCTTTTCTTCTTTCCCCCCTCTCTACACCCCCACCCCCATCATGTACCTGTACTCCATCCCCTTATTCCTTCTCCAACTTCCAACCACCAATCGACCGACCGACAGCTCAACTCACCCATCTTCCATCTTCTCCCATGTCTCCCAACTCCTGCCCCTGCCCCATCATCCGCAAATCAAAATAAAATAAAATAAATGGGCACTGACATTCAGTCGCCATCAACTTAGTCAGGAATTATTCCCCCTACCTGCGTGCTGGGGCTTTGCCTTCGTCACCACCGGGATCTGACCTTGCCGACGCGGAGTCATCGACTTCTGCCCCTGATACAACAGAAACGGAAAGCGGCACACGCACACATCCAGCCACGATCGCGATGCGTGAAGGGCTCAGAGCCGAAGCGGAGAAAATGGTGAAGGAGATCTTGGGTGCTGTGTTGGGGAGCGCGGAACGGTGGGGAGGGAATGTTATTGAGGTGCGTTTCCTGCTTATTGCGTGTCGCATGCGGATTTGGAGTGGTGTTCCTCCGATTTTGGCTGAGTTCTGTTTGGGTTGGACGTATGAGGGTATTTAACGTGTTAGGCTTGAATACGCCCCATATTCGCTCGATTCTGGTCCTATGTCCCACTTTGCTTCCCTATTCCCTTCCCCCTTCTCGTTTTTTCGCCTCTATACGCACATCCTCGCACCACGTATAAACCAACGCTAACCGTACCTCGCCCGGAAGATAACATCAACAGCCCTCGGTCTCCTATATGCACATGCGCGAGACGTAGGTTCCCTCTTGGCGTTGCTCGCCCCTCCACCTCCACCTCCACGTACTTCTTCTGGGTCTTCCTCGCGTCCTGTATCCCGGTCTAGTTCAAGACCGCCTTCGAGACCTAGTTCGACATCCCAGATGTACCCATATCCCGTTCCCCCAACGATCCCAGTATATTCTAGACCGCCACATCAAACACATCCGTCGTCGTCGTCATTACATGCACCACACCCATCCTATCCCTCGCAATCAGCGTCATCGCCAACGTCAACGCTCGCAACGAGTCGATCAGGCTCCGCCCTCCCTTTCCGTCCAAAGGTTCTTGCACCAGTGCTCGCTCAGCTCAAGCTCTGGGGTGCGCTAATGGAGATGTGGAAAGTGGTCGGAGAAGGGGCGAAGGTTGTGGAGATTTTAGTTGGGTGGGTGCAATCTCCACAACACTATGACCAGTCATCCGTCGCATTCTTCTGACTGACTGCGACCTATTTTTCAACTAATACAATAGCATTGTCGAAGGAAAACACGTCGATCCCTCAGTCGTCGATCCGCTTGAAGAGATATTTGGCATTCTTACTCCCACTTCGTCCGATCCATCCAGTATAACGATTGGAACTGGCGTGAATCTGAGCGAACAGGAAAGACGTGTGTTGGTGAGGAAGTGGGGTGCGTGGCTTGCAGGGAAGGATATTGAGAGGGGGTTGAAGGTCCGTATATACGTTTTACCACCCGCTCTCTAATTTTTGACCTTCTGCTTCTCCACTACTCCCTTTCATCTTGGAATTCGGTAGCTCCTGAAGTCTATACGACCTACACGTACTCGCCGACCCACCGGTGCCGCAGGCCGTGGCAGGGACAAAGAACGAGAACACGGAACTCAAACTGCCGACGAACTTGCTATTTTGTCTGAGCTCCGGAATACGAACGCGCTCGCTGCGAAGCGGTATCTCGAGTGGTTAGTTGTTGGTCGGGGCCTAGGTAGGGGTGGAGCAAAGGAGGAGACGGAGCTGTTTGAAGAGCTTGTCTGGGGCTGTGTGGAGGATGTTTTAGAGTGGGTTGGGGATGGGGCGGTGGGGAGGCTTTGGAAGGCGAAAGGTGGGTCGGTCGTCTGTTTGCTTGCCTATTCTACGTTCTACGTATCCATGGGCCTATGTTGGCATTTTGGGCTGACTATACGTGTTGTGACAGCTGCTTCGTATACCTCTTCGCCTAGTACATCTGCAGCTGATGCAGCATCTTCAACGCCCCCACCTTCGTCCAAGTCACATTCACCGCCTTTACCTGCTCCGCCATCTTCGCATCCTTCATATCTATCGTCTACATCACCCTCACCACGCCCACCCTTCGTCTCCTACTTCGCCTCGACGACCCCTGATTCCCCCTCGAAACGCGCACGCATAAAGGCGTTGTTGGTTCTCCAGTCCTTGAATGATGGTAATGGGATCGTGAAGGATATCCAAGACAGGATTGTTAAGGGGGGATGGGAGAAGGTCTTAGGTCTTGAGATGGCTGTCTTGTATTCGAAGGTATTGTTTTCTTTTCCTTTCAGCGCCCTTGTCTTGTAGATAGTTCTGATGCTAACCAACCTACTTTCGCCCCTAACCAGATCCCCTCCGCATACGCCACCCTCCGGATGCTCCATGCCTTGCGGGACACCTCAACAGCCGAGTCGTACGCATCAAGTGGAGGGGTGACAGGGGTTGTTGGCACGAAGGTGGGAGTTAACGCCGCGGAGGGTTGTGGGTTGGTGGACTGGGGTGGATGGTTTGGGCGGGATGGTGATAGCGGTGTGAAGGGAGAGGAGAAGGGAGGAAAGGACGAAGACATGTTGAAGATGCTTCTGCAGGTTTATATGGAGGATGGGTGAGTCCTTGTCCTGTGAGCGTGTAGCGAGTGGTGTCTGTGTTATAAGGAGATGGCGATGTTTGTTGCTGATTGGGGTTCGCACGTATAGGGATACGCAACAGACGGCGAGGCTTTTGAGTTCGCAGGCGGGGCGGTTGGATATCGTTGATGTGAGTGTTTATTCATCGGAAACGTCGCTGCAACGTACACGTTCCCCTCGCCATTTCTTCCCTCTTCCCTTTCCTTTGATCCAGCCCGCCCAACTAACGAATTATTACTCACCCTTTCCCAACCACAGATAATTCCGCTCGTCCCACCCACCTGGCCCCTACGCACAGTCTCAACCTACCTCACCCGTTCCCTCCGACGCGCCCAACACACCTCCCACGAAGGCCAAATCGTCAAAGCTATCTGTACAGGACAGAACCTCGCAGTGCTTGAGAGGACGTTCGAAGCGCTAAGAGAGGAAGGGGCGGTTGTGGAGGAGGCTGTGAGTGACGACGAGGACGGGGAGGAAGAGGAGAAGAGGATGTTTGAAGGAGAAGAGGGGGGAGCGGGCAGAAGCTTCGATGAGAAGGTTGGGTTGCATCCTGGCGAGCGGGGAGCGGCTGTGGACGTGGTGGGCGTACATGTGCGCGGAGAAACGTGAATCTGTGGTTCGATGTTGGACTAATGGACATCGACGTACTTTCTCGTTACTCTTTTTGCTGTTCGAAAGGTTCATTGCGTTGGTTGGTCGGTGTACTAAGGTGAGCGGGAGTTTGTCTGCAGGACTTTCGAGTTGACTGGCCAAGCGAGCGGGTCTTAGGCAGGTATTTGGAACGCAAGGGGACTTTTCAATTTCCAACGAGTGTACAGGTATCCCTCCTGAGCCTGAATGTCCCTCCATCTTGGCCCCTAATAAAGCATGCGTCGAACGTCGACCTGGCATTGACAGTTCAGGATGGATATGCCGAGGCTCGTGATCACTGGTGTGTCGCATTTTTCAGGACACGTGGTTTCTTACCCAGCAAGTTCGGCCTACGGTTGAGCCAAACGGCGCCCTTCTGCATGTTGCAGGCAATAATCTCGCCCAAGCTTCTGTCAAGTTACTGGCCGGGGTAACTACCGGGTGCCTTCCTCGAAGTTTATTGGGTCTAGTCTCTCACGGCAGACCTAATAGCGCTATATGACATATTAGGTTTGGAAGCGCAGCCGAACCCGAGGGAATTGCCCCCTATATGTGGGAGTAATCTTTGTCTCCTCCGTGGAAACAAAGTACAATTGCCTGAAGTCTTGGGCACACAAGTGGTGACCATCCGCGGACGGAAATGAGTCGTTTCGTAAGGGGCGTGCGTCTACATTCACAACGGATGGACCCGAGACAACCCAGTCTAAATATTGTACGAAATGTGAAGGTAACGCTCAATACTCTTCAAGTTTAGTACGCCTTTCCCGTTTCATACAGCGTTCAGACCAGTCTTAAATATCGGTGATTACCTCCCCATTCCAGGTCAGTGTCCCCACATGAGATGCTAGCATTTATGTAAGCACTGCTGGGAGATTTCTTCCCTCTTCGTGTGGTATACGCACCTAACATCGCCCAGTTCGACAGGAACCATGCAGCACCCTCTCACGACGTTCTGGACTGCTATGAAGGAAACTCAACTTGCTTTGCTGGTCCTAGTATCCTTCGTCGCGATCAGTATCGTCCGACGTCTGGTGTTAAGCAGGACCAGGAAACGAGCCCTTCCTTTCCCTCCTGGCCCAAGACCATTACCTGTCCTTGGGAACGTCCTCTCCATCAACACCGCCGAACCCTGGAAGACGTACGCAACCTGGAGTGCCGATTACGGTAAGGGTAGATTCCCAACGGATGGTGTTGCGAGATCTGACGGCACCCAGGTGACATCATATACTCTCAGCTTCTCGACCAAGAGACCATCATTCTAAACTCTCAGTCTGATGTTATCGAGTTGTTCGAGAAACGCTCTCAAATATACTCCGATCGACCCTTCATTGCTACTCTTGAACCGTAAGTTTGCCTTTGCATCGTCGCGCACCAAGTTCTTTCGGCTCGTTGCTAAAGCAAATTACAAAGATTCGGATGGGGCCGCAATCTTGCTTTTGTGCCCTACGGTGATCACTGGCGTCTTTCCCGAAGAATATTCCACCAGACATTTCGAACCGAAGCATCGCTCCGGCTCCGTCCCATGCAGCTCACCAAGGTCCGCGAGATGGTCGTAAACATCTTCGATGATTCCGGTCGGTACGCCTTTCATTACGAGACGTAAGTAGCGAACGAAAATAAATTTCCCGGTGTCTCGGCGTTTAGTACCCCCGAGCTAGATTTGCAGTCGCAGTCACTATGATTGCGGTGTATGACTACGATCCGAGTCCCCGAGATGACCCTATCGTGCACCTCGCGGAACGGTTCCTCGAGGCGTCGCTGGAGGCTTTGATCCCTGAAAAGGCTGTCGCTCTCAAGTTGTTCCCCTTCTGTGAGCACTTTCGTAATGGTCGATAAAGCCATTTTCTGAAAGCGCTTGGGAAGTGTTGTATCTCCCCGACTGGTGCCCTGGATCATCCCTAAAAATAAAAGCAAGTAAGGCGCGTAAGTACTCGGCAGAGTGGGTAGAACTCCCATACCGATATGCGCAAAACCATATGGTACGTACGGCCGACCAGCTCGCTGTAGATCGATTGAGTGGGTTGACGAGCTTACGAGCAGACTCAGAAAGACCCTGAGCCCGTTGATTCAATGGTCTCGGACCACCTCACTCGTATGCGGAAACTTGAGCCGTCGCAACGTTCCGCTTATGAAGATGCTCTGAAGAGTGCAGCTTCCTCTGCATATCTTGGTACGTCTGGGGCGGGGATTTCGGCAAGTAGTTTGTTAATCTTGTATTTCAGCGTCCGTAGAGACGGTTTGTGTGACGTCCATGAATGTTTACTCTGTCTCCCAGCTAACTCAAGGTGTAGACGAGTTCTTCGCTTATGGTCTTCACACTTGCGATGGTTTTGAACCCTCACATCTCACGACGCGCTCAAGAAGAAATCGATGATGCCGTTGGGAGAGATAGACTTCCCGAGTTTGATGATAGGGCGTCACTTCCCTACGTGGAAGCGATCATGCGCGAGACGATGAGATGGCAACCCCTTGTACCTTTGGGTGAGTGTCTATCTGCGCCCGCGTCGTACCCGCCATCTCAGGTCCACACGTTAAACGCAGTGATGCACACCACGACGAGAAGCGATATATATAAAGGAGTTTACATACCAGAAGGTCCGTATACATCGAATACTCATTAAACAAGCTTGCGACTGGTCACGTTAAACTGCAGGGGTGACTGTTATCGCCAACAACTGGTACGCATGGTCTGTTTGCAATCCGCGGGTTCTCAGTCAGGTTTCTGCGCAGGGCAATATCACGCGACGAAACACGATATCCGAACGCCGAGCAGTTCATTCCGGAGAGGTTCTTTACTCCGGAAGGGACGTTGAACGATGACGACCCGGCACAGTTCATCTTTGGGTATGGACGAAGGATCTGTCCAGGTAAAAGCCAATGACTGCATCGCCTCGTAAAGAACCTCCACAGGGCCTAACCATCATGACTGCATAGGCCGACACACCGCAGATGCGTCGCTGTGGATTGGCATCGCGACGATGCTGGCAGCTTTCGATTTTGCGCGTGTGAAGGACTCGCAGGGAAACGAAGTGGAATTTGAGCCATCGTACGTGAATGGGGTCATTCGGTGAGTACTAAAAAGGTTGCATTAGATCGGGGTATGTGCGGGGCGCTTACTCCGTTCATTCAGGCGCCCGGTGAGCTTCCCGTGTTCCATTTCCCCGCGATCGGACATGAGCAGAACATCATTGGGAACCGATAAAACTGACTAAGGTATAGTCAATGTGGATGACGGAAATGGAGGACTCGGAGAGGGAAGCGCGTGTTTATGGCATTCGAGAAACTTTGCCAGGCGACACTCGAGGCCGTGAACTTCAAGTTGGTTCTACACCAGCGGTGTTAACTGGGAATCCATGTTTCACTACGACGCCACTTGAAGCTTGATCACGCGTGTGTGAATGAATCAGAAGGAAAGCACGAGCAACTAGAAAGAGTGCATAAATATTTCGAAGGGACTACTGTGTTACGGCACTGATATACAGTACTAGAGGATACGAGGCGTTCAACTTGTCGATCGAATTTGGTGCGCTTCCCCCTGCCAGTGGGAAGACAACGAAACGACTTGTTTACGACTCTAAGTCGTGACTCCGACTCAGCAGAGTCGCCCACCGCAGTTCCTCCGAGCAGTCCAGGTCATGGTGCTTGAGTGCAGCATGCTCCTGTGCGATAGTCTCCCAACCCTATTCTACTCCTACCTCTTTCTTCACCCACCGCCTTAGGCCACTACTTGCGGTGAGCAGGTCGTTTCTGACTGGGTCACGAACGAGAGATGCACCCTTACTACATCCTGCTCTCCCCCTTCCATCATCCTCGCCTCGAAATTTTCTTTTCTTTGACACTTGTATTCTCGTCTCTCCCTTTATTTTCGGTGAATTGTTTTACAGCTGGGAACAACTTTGCGAGGGTACCCCGAAGAAACCGAGGGAATGGTGGATGCACCACGTCCGATGCGAGGACGATTGCAGGTGTGAGACTGCATCACGTCAGACTTGGGAGCGGGTTGCGGTCACATAAAGCGATTGAGAGATGACTGGAGAGTCAAACTTTCAAGCTTCAAGTCCGTTGCTCGGGTATACTTGCACCATCGTTCCGAGAGCGTTGGAGTCGTGCAGATCCGTGTGCGGCGGTCGTTATTTCCGACTGCAGAGCAAATGGATTGCATATCTGCCATCACATGCATGTCACAATCCAATCAACCCCTCGGAACATTTTGGCTAATCGATTAGGCAAATCGTGAACTCACATTCCGCAGCTAGTTCTCATTACATACACTCGTAGTCTCGCACCAAGTTCCGCATTACAAAATATCGGAAACAGGCGACTGCAGATCGTGAGGTTATCAATTAGTATGAATAAAATCAAATGTTTTTATTACTAGTAATTGCAACTGCTAAGCTATTGATTATTATAATAAGGCGAAAATCAATGGAATATAACCGCTGACATAATCCTCACCCTCAGGTCTGCGACCTTTGGCCAGTGCCAATGCATAACGCACACCACACGTTGTAGCGACAACGTGAAGAACCTCCATGGACACTATGATGAATGACGACGAGCTGAGTTTGCTTTCGCTCAGAGAACGTAGCCTTCGGCCAGGAGGGTTTGGAGAGGACAGAACCAGGATATGGTTGTTGCTTCGAATTCCGAAGTCTTGTTAGCTGGACTAACATGTGTGGCTACAGGCCAGCCCTGCTTGGTGTACAACCTCTTTCTGATCCGCCACCGTACTCAGAAGTGAACCACGAAACCGTTGATCAAATCACAGAGAGCATAGATGATGACTGTGCAGAGGAAGACCCTCATGCCGACGAACGACAAATCAAGCTCGACACGGATCGTAGTTTCGTGTTATATCCTGTAGGTAGGGTATGAAATCCTATCGGCCAATGGTCGAACTGACTTGTATACCCTTGAACGTGGAACTCCAGAGTCTAGCGCTACGTCCGCTCGTGATGCACTCCAAAGTGACCTGCATGCTCTCGTCGTGTCCTTATTCCGGAAACGTCGCGCGCTTCACTACTTCCAAGGATTCCATGATATCATCACGGTATTATTTCTAACTTTGCCTCAACCTCTTCACCTCGCATGCGCAGAAAAGATGGCCCTCCATCGCGTTAGAGATGCCATGGGAGTTGGATTAGAGCCAATACTCGGCTTACTGAGGTGGGTGCCAGGATCTAGTCCAGAAATCTTCATGGTGAATGACCAGATGACACCAGGGTGCTGAGGAACTTACTCAGACTTGTGGATCCCGAATACGCAGAACTCCTCGAAAAGTGAGTCCGCTCGTGGGTATATTCGTCCTTTGCTCTTCCTGAATACATTTCGTCATGTCTTCCTACGCTAGTATATCTCCGCTCCCGTACCACGCGCTCCCTCATCTACTCACACTCTTCTCTCACGACCTCCCAACTCTCCCCCTTGTACAACATGTATGGGATTTTCTATTATCACGAGAACCGATAGCGGTGGTGTGGCTCGTCGCTGCTGTGAGTATCAATATATGTTTCCTTTCGTCTATTACTTGGCACCAAGATGCTCAGCTGACCGCCAAGACTCTTTCTTGTGGTTTGCTGTGGCCTCTTCTTGTCGTCAAAACTCCTTCTCCTTCGGTTTCCTGCATCCGCTCGTGTTTTTAATCAGCTTTGCTTCCAAGTAAGCGAGTCTGATCATCCCGTTTCCAGCTTGTCCTCCACCGAAAATCTTCGGTCTACTCGCTCGCCGAACAGGATGAGGAAGGAATGATACACTCGTTGCTTGGGCGACTGCCAGAGCTTGTTGATGCTGAGATTGACTCCAGTGATATTGAGGCAGTCGATGGCGAGGATCTTACGAGAAATGGGCGCTCTGAAGTTGAAGTGGACCCTACCTTGGAAGACAGGATGGTTGCTGGGAGCGCCGGTGCACGATCTAGCTTGGACGGTGATGCACATTTGTACCCAGATATATCCGCACAGAAAAACCCTGGAGATCGCGTTGTTGCACAAGATGGCACGCATATAGCCTGTGATACCTTTGCAGCCGCGCATACAGGGCATGGTGACGGTGGCGGAGAGCTCGAAACCAATGAAATGGACGAAGGTGGTTATGACCTCGAAAATCCAAATCCGCCCCTCTTAGACGAGGATCGACCCCACTCAGAGGGTTCGAGATCGAGTTCAACACCTACTTGGGCTTCAGGATCTACAGATAAAGACGCTGCAAGTGTTCTATTACGCGAATCGTCAACACTGGGACCACCTGCGTTCAGTACCCTTCCCGACTCCCGGTCGCTCTCGCCGCCGCATTCGCCAAAACACCCCTCCCTACAGTCAACTCTGCCACTACAGGAAGATGCGACTGTTGTCGATTCTCCAGATCCTTCCGCGCCGAATTTCCACTCATTGTCGTCATCTTCATCTTTGTCTTCGCGCTCACGGACACAGTCGCGTTCATCTTCCTCGCACTCAACGTGTTCTTCCTCTCTAGAACAGTCTTCCACAACACCCAATCCATTCGCTTCGCACTCTCCCCAAGGCTCCTTTCCTCCCTCCCAATCCAAGTCAAGATCCAAACCTGTGCCCCTCTCCCTCCCTCATCTACTCCGTCGAGCGGATGCCCTCCTTACTGCATACTCGCCATCCCATCCCTTGATCCGCGTAAGCGAGATCATGGGACCAGACAGTGCCATGCGGACGTGGCATGCCCCACGAATTAGCACTGAGGCCGATAACGAGGTAGAAACAGCGCCGTCAAACCAGACAGACGATTACTTAGAATCCCTGGCCAATTCTTCACATATTGTAATACCCTCCCCACCCCCTTCACCACTCGCCACGCCCCGTCTTCCGGAGAAGAAACTAAGAGCTCCGACGAGGTCGGCAGGTCAAGGACTCCTGAACCCACGCAGGATCGGCTTACGTCTGGGTGCGCTCACGCCTGCAGAACGCAGGGTCTTGCTTGTTGGTGCGTTGTTCGTGGTCGGCGCCGCGATTGCATTGAAGGCGGTGAAAGTGCCTGGTGCAAGTGGTTTAGTGAAGGCAAGTGGGGGCGACGCCCTGAAGCGTCTGTGGCATGGGAAATGGTCGTTGATTTCGTCTGCGGTCGCCGCGTGGGGTCGGGGCTTGCCTTAATCTATCTCTTGTATACCAGATGTTATCGACACGGTTTAATGGACTCTAGATATTTGACACTCGACTAGATCTGCGCTGAACGTCGAGTTCCGTGGTTACAGCCGCCCTTGTTTGTTTTTTTCAAGAAGATCCCGCCGTAGTAGATGGACCTACAGCTTGAAGGTTTTCAGTCATCACCACTGACGCCACACGATGCAGTGCCTGTAGGGATGGGATTTTCGGCCACGATGCAACGAATGACAGAATTATTATTCCCAGCAGCTGATACCAACCTTCGGGACTGGTCACACCGCCTAGACAATGCACAGAGGCATTTCCCTCGAACCCCAGGAATTTGTGGACAAACGCGCTGTTTTCACAGCATGTCCATATCACCTGAAGTATGCTGTGAGCTCTCCACCTTGAAGCCGTCCCTCGTGGAGGCGCGACTAGCGAGCAACCTTTCGACATGAATGGGATGACTGGGGGGGGGAAAGATCACTGTGTAGTCGTCAACATAACCATAACCTCAAATAACTGAGCTTGCTTGTGGCGGTGTCATGTCAGCCTTGCTGCACGAGGCTATATCTTGATGGGAAGAACCAAACGTGAATGTAGCGCCCGCACTGTCTTTCCAGTCAGGTATATCGCCGGATGGTTGCCACACTTTGCGTAGTCGTAATCACTTGAGGGGCTTTCCATGGTCGGCGGAGAGATGTCGGATATCGCAGGTTCGACCGACGCGACCCAAAATAGTCACCCATTCCCCCTCGAATCAAAAAATGACGATACACATGGCAGGTGAGGTACTTTCATTCCGTCTATGATATACTGTCCTTGAGCCTTGGGCCGTGATCAGTGGACTTAGTGAAGCGTACGTACAAGATCATGATATGTTGGTGAGTCGCACAAGGGAGGTACTGGTATACAGAACAAGCCAGAAGCTTGGGTTGAAGGTCCATATGATGCATTCATCGCAAGTGATAGTTAATACACATGCTCATTTGTGGAAGGCTGTCCCAGACCGATCAGGGTGCGGCGGCCGGGTCCTCCTGGCCCAATTTGTGAGTACGATCAACCACGGGGAGAATGGCTTTGTGGACAACCTAGGCACCATGCAAGGCAGCGGGATCGGGTTGGCCCGTCTCGCCACCAATCAGACCTCGCGAAACCCTCAAGAACATATTCATATTTGGTAATTCTGGCGTTTTGCAGGTGTGGTACGTTTTTCGACCCTCCTTGCAATAAAGGGTATTTGCTAACAGAATGTACCTGTGTCTTGTAGTCCGAAATGTCCGAAATGTCCACAAGGCATAGGTCTGTTGCCTTGGGACTTGTAGAGAGGTCCCCTGGATCAAGACGACTGTCATGGAGACCACATGGAGCGTTACTCACGGAGCGTCAGGACTTCAGACCTGGTGTAGATGCAAGCAGTAACTGAATGAGGACCGCTTTTGCAGCTGCGCACTACACCGTTGCGTTATCTAGGACCAAGTACGGGGAACGCCTCCATGCTGCAAAGTCGGGTTTGGTGCAGATCATCGATCATCCCGTGATTGTTTGATCTTTCACTTGCAAGGCAATTTATGATCGATACTTATTGATCAACGTCAGATAGGGGTCTCGATAGCGTTCAATTCTGATCCGATGTTGGCGGTGCCGAGACTCCAAGGCGGGATGCTGGCAAGTAACCGTGTCAGCATGAATGTGGCGATGAATCATACCACGCGTAGCGAACGTCTTTAGGGACAACAACCTACCACCAGAGGAGAACGTGAGGACGGAGGGACCATAAAATAGGGCCGGAGACCCCAACGAGCCCGCGCGAAATGTTCATATGAGCATAAGCACGGCTCAGTCAGTTAAATTTTCAAAGGAAACGTTACAGAGGCAATTGAAAACAAGGGAGGCCAAGGCACGATATCGATGTCACGCCGAGAAATATGACGTATCTCCGCCCTTGTACCATCTAGGTTGATGGAAGCAACGAAGCTTTTTGGAAGGGTTATTTTGTGAAATATTATCAAGCAGTTTCAAACGGATCTGATCTTACAGTTTACAACATCTGAGAAACTGTCGAGTTAGTATGAGACACAATAACTTACAGCTAGAAGAAAAACAAAAATGAGCGCATTTCATTTTAAAACACCTTCGAACTTGTCCTCGCCACCTATGAGCTGAGTACGTTTACCAGAACCGGGAGATACCACGCGTCCGGAGTGGATACTAAATGCACGTGGCTACCTGAACGGATCGATACGTGCACGGTGAATCATGGGAGACCAAGTGTGCCAGGGGTATAGCCGTGTACGCACAAGTATCAATACATTGTTGTGTGAGCACCCTGAGACGCCTTTTTCCAGTATGTGAGGCCACTTGACCGGGGTCATCAACACGCGTAGCTGTGTACTGATATTATTCGTGCAATCAGTTGATTCGTGAAAACATTTCGAAATGACTCAGAGGAGAGCACTCCATGCAATGGTGACACATGCTGAAATTCCGCAACGAACATGACGCAGGGCCGTGATCCCAAACATAATCCCGAGTTTACCCGACGAATTGCACCCAGTGACTTTCAAAACCCGAGCGCTTTCATATAATGAATTACAGCCTCCAAAAAAGAGAACAAGGATTAACCAAAGCCTACCCATTGACGTTTTAACATCCATCCAGTTGAAAGAGCTTCTAGTGAAGCTTTGAGTAGTAGTCCATCGAATCATGGAGCCTGCCGCCGGCGAATCAGGAAAACGGTGAAGAGCAGATAATGAATTATAACCACAAGAAGGGGAAAGATAATATCAATGGTGAGGGATTACGATGATGGATATAACCATCGCGTCAATTTATCGATAAAATGCGAAAAAATCCTAAATTTTATTTTACTAGAATTCAAGCCAATAAAGCTGCAGGAGTTTGTACTGGTTCTTGGAATCGCTCGAGCAGCGCAACAATATTAACGTAACTTCGTTGGTTTCTCAGAGGGTCTCGACGCACTTACTGGACGCTCCGGCCTTCAGGTATCTCGATTGGCATGATAAGCGATTAGCGCTGATCTGGCTCTGCTCCGGGACGTCACCCCGACATCCGGAATAACGCTACAGGATGCAGTACCTGGGCAGTCCACAACAAAACATGCATGAGGATCACAACCTAAGTTGCAAGTGGGCATCACTTACCTTGCAAAGTTCGATACATCTCCGGTCAAGTATCAACAATGCTCGCTGAACAAACCCTCATTCCAATTCTCTGGGAGATAGAATTTGATCGGAATGCACACTATGACCTGCGGAATCGTCCGACAGGTAAGCACTAGTACATACAGTGCCAGTGAGTACTTGGACTTACAGCATTGACATTGATTTCACCCGGTCCGAACAGGGGCCTTTTATAGCCTAGTGATTACAAACTGCTTATTTCAAGACCTCTTTTCTGTGAAGGTAGCGTTATATAAGAGTGGTGAATATCATATCTCCTGAATACACGCATTAATTCTATCCACAGCTGACTTGGGCATAGGTTTAACTAAAGCCTGTGGAACATAGCTGTGCATTATACACTCGAGCGAGTTGCGATTATTATCTACATCTGGGAGCATCAAGGAAGATCGGTGAATGATCGATGAATGAAGTACCTTTGTATTTCTGCGACGCGCATCAGAGTACCACATGGTACAATGTGATGCGGCACAGCTGGTCCTGGGCTTCCAAGACCTGATTGGCGGACTGGACGCCACTCCTTGTTCAAGAAAAGGTAGGTCACGTTTGCCCATCGGCGGATGTCGGTTTGTACCATAGGGTAGCCTCAGTTGAACCACTCTGTGGAAAGAAGCCAAGCCCGTGACGATGGAAATCAGAAACGACCCACAAGAAATTCCCCAAGATTGCGAACGTTCGACTGCAGGATGCTTTTGTAACATATTGATTGACACTGTTGTTGATCACGGTACATACGGACTATCCGGAATACCCTGGGACCAACTTGAAGCAGGGCGTCAATTGCCTGCCACAACCAAATCACGACGACGACGACGACGATTTGGATACCCGAGTCCGCATAGTCGGAGTAACGATCAAGCACGGTCCCGGATCAGAATGAAGTGTTTTTGCTTGGGCATGATAAGGGTTCGGTGTAACCATTCATCGGGACATTTAATGTGTTAGCAGGTATTTGAGACCTTAGGCCTTAACAGTCACCATGATAATGGGTATCCAGCACCTGTATAGACATTGGACAAGCCGTACTACATATCCGATTCCGACATGTTCGTATTCATATACGTTAACTGATAGTACAGCCGACGTCCACGGGAAGTTCAAGCGCCCAATGTCCCTACAATGAGATAGGGCGATCTCTGAATCGTGGCGTGAGTGATGGACCACGAGCGTTCAACTCGCAGCCGAATAATTCCCTTCAGTGCTCGAACCGATGCTCCTCTTAGGTGTTGGCAATGCTGCCTTTTTATCGTCCCGTGCTACTGATCGGAACGTCCGAAGAGCACGTTAAACGGAATATAAGTCCCTAGCCCCAGGACGAGTTTTCGGTATTAACACCCCACCAAATACAATGCAACCAGCGATCTACCGTTCCCCCTCTCGATCCCTGTCGCCGCCCCCGAGGCAGAACAAGACGATGCTGCAGCGGCAGTATCGCGAGAAGGAGGGGGAGAGCTTCAGCATACTCCGGAACGTCATCAAGGAACTAGCCGGAGAAAAGCCTCAGACGCGGCAAGAGATTCTGAGGAAAGGTTGTAGTTGCCCCTTGAGTTCGTGAGGGTATACGCTGACGAGTTCCTACCACTAAAGCCACAGAGCTGCTCCAATTTCTTGCTGCGGAAGTCAGGCGCCTGAATCAACAGGCTACGACAGACCATACTCTTCCACGCCGGTCTGAGCTATCCCCGCCTGGCACAGCCATTCCTGGGCCATCTACTGCGATCGCTGGACGCAGTCACGGGAACACAATGCACATGGGTATGCGAATGAAGGCATGATTGAGACGTGCGCTCACAATCCTATAGATTACGTCCCACCATCTCAGTGGCCTTCGTTGGGCAATTGCGAGTTTGGTCCAGCAGCGCTCCACCCCGGAGCGACGACATCCCACAACCGCGTGTACGGATATGTTGCGGACCCGAACCCCAGTACAAGTGCTCCCATGCCGGAGATTGACGACCTCTGTCGAGGCATTGGCGAGCAGTCCTTTAGTCACTACAACCACCACTCCGGAAGCCACAGCAACTACAGTGGAGAAAACAGGGGCTAGCAACTGTCCAGCCAGTGTATGGTTTTATTCTTTCCATGATCTGATCTGCCCTTGTAGCGTGGTCTTCTCTTTACCTTTTTTCGTTTATCTTTCAACAATGTAGCGTTAGTGCTTATTTATTCACGGTGTTGGATGTAATAGAAGTGTCTGGTCACTGATTTCTAGATATGAGGTGTCGAATAAGTGATTTGCGATGGCGGCAAGTGGTAACTGCTAGGTTGGTTGGTAGGAAGGTTAGCAGAAGGGACTACCAAACTTGCTTGATGTTGAGTGAGTCACGGAATGAGAAATCATCATATCTCATGAAGTCGCCTCCATGAAGGTCAGTGAGGGTTTTGGTGGTCCGTAAAACAGCCATTAGACCTCTACAGTTCGAGACAAATTTCTCATCACAATTCGACCAGTTCAAGCAGCAAGCTTCTTAACAGCCGCATCCACCATTTCCACCATGGCAATAACTGCTTCTTCTTCTAAAGTGCGGCCAATAAGCTGAAGGCCAACGGGGACACCAGGAAAGACATCCGGATGATCTATGTGGATGTAAAAGTCTCAGAACCGCCGACGGAACAATGAACCGACATTTAGAATTGACACACAGAGTTTGTAGAATGCCTCGTCTTCGTGATTGTGGAATTCATGAGGGGGAAGAGGGGTATCCAGTTTCGGGTCGACAAATGTTACAGGAAAAACAGCACATGTGTAGTCCATGGCGTTTCCAAGGGTTGTATAGAACGAGTCGCTGTACCGGAAGTAGAATCTCAAACTATCGCCAAGTCTGTGATACTTACTAATTCAAACCATGCGGACAAGCAGTGTACGCCACAGCTGGAGAGATGATGGCATCGACCGGTCGACCAGTCTTCGTCCTGTTCCTGGTTGCGTTCCAATGGTCTAAGTATGCCTTACGCAAGGCGCGCTTTTCTGTGTGGAGCTGCCACAACTATCGAAAGTGGGGAGAATGATGATATTGATATTCTAAAACGATGTCCTGTAATCGGAAGCGTACCTCCCATGAAGTCCTGTCCCTCGGGGGCCCAACCAGGGTTTTCACCAGAGAAACCTCTAAATTGAAAGGATGTGGATCCGTCTCAGGGCTCATCGAGGTTATGAGCGGTTCACCAGATGCTTCGCAACTTCTACGATAATCCTCGCCTCCGTCTGCAACCAAGATTGTTTGCTATGTTCTAGAAGTCAGCTGATGCACAGAATTGATGTATTGGACCCACAGCATTCCTGTAAATATCAATATGGTTCAAAGTCTCCCAATCGATGACTAAAACGAAGGATGAAGAGCCCGAACGATCGTCAATAGTGATATCAGCTTACCCTGATGTCCTTCCTTCTCCAGTGCTCGTTTAACGATCCTCATAGCCCTGATGAGAGGAGGGTGAGGCTTAACCACTTCGTTGTCCCACATGATTGCGAAACACATTTCTTTTCCTCCGCCATGCTGAGCCAGTCGGTACTCTTCTTCATTCCACACTTTACGCACTGCGAATGGGTCATGGTCCCACGGTCGAGCATCAATGATTGCTTTTGTGAATAGCTTCAAGGACGAAATGGAGGTCGCCATCGGCCCGAGCACGGAGGAAATCGATTCTTGACCCATCAGAGTATTGGAGGCTCCGTGATAAGGCAGGCGCTCATACGAGGGTCGAAGAGTATACAGTCCACAGAAAGCACTAGGGATGCGGAGGGACCTGTGATATAATTGAATACAAAACGTACTCAGGCGCGAATGAGGATAATACCCGTCTATATCGGTGCCAATTCCCAGGGGACTACCTCTCATTGCAAGAAGAGCACCCTCCCCGCCAGACGAGCCGCCAGGAGTAAGCTTTCGGTTGTATGGGTTCGTCGTACGGCCAAATACATTATTATGCGTCTCGCCCCACTGCATGGTTGTACGTGATCAGACAAGGTTCCAACTTCAGAGTTCTGAGCACCTCGATCTAGTGAACCATCGGGTCGTAGATCATTGCACTCACCATGAGTGTCTGAGGTACATTGGTGCGAACAAACGGCACCGCCCCGAGTTCATACAAGATTTCCACGAGAACGCAGTCGTTTTCAGAAAACTTGCCGATGTTGCAAGCATATCCTGGAGTATTCTGAGGTCAGGGGGCGACATGAGACCCACAGAGATACAGCGGCACCCATGATAGTCTCCAACCCTTTCATAGTAAACTGATCTTTCAGAGAAATCGGTAAGCCGTGCAAGTGACCCATGGGCTCCCCGTGCTTCGCCATGTACTTGTCCACTTCTCTTGCCCGCTCAAGAGCGCGCTCGACGAAGATTTCTGTGAGACAGTTTGTCTGACGTGGCGATTCAAGGAAGCCGATACGTCAAACCAACGCGACGTAGACTCACGACTTGGTGTGCAATGATAGCACTCTTGAGATAGGCTGTGGTAACCTCTAGACTCGTGTAACCCGAATCCTTGTCAGCAAGCAAACGAGCTAAAGCAGACACATCTTTCGTGCCCAGGTCAATGATCTCAAGTTCTCGTGGTGAAAGAAGTCCGCAGTCTTCCGTCACAGAGCGAACATCGAGGCAGGTTTCCAGTGGTGGCTTGATTCTCCACGCATCTGGGATGGAGGCCTCCTGAGCAGTCTTGTGGGCATTGCACAGGGAACGCCAATCCGAGGCTTTGGTCTGGGTCCCCGCCTGCGTGCCCGCCATCATGCGGTTCTATAGTTGGTCGAAGGTCCTCCAGAAACTTGATCGCAATAACGATAGCAGCGATAGAGAGAATCAACTCCGACATCGCGGGTGTTCATATGACCGAAATCCTTTCGTGGCTTGAGACAAAACATGATGGGCGCTCGAACTCGATGATATCTATGAAAATGGCGAATTCGACTTGGAGTCCTGTGACAACACTTTACAAAGTTATTGCATAACAGAATCTTTACAACTCAAAGCCTCCGTTTGGGCCCCTACAATTCTGATATACCAAAAGCATGAGGAAGCTAAAGCAGAACCGACCGAAATGAAATCGGGGGATGGTGCGGCTCGTAGTAACCATATAAACTGTACTTGACTTCTCCAGCAGACCCCAGGAGGGACACGTACACTGAATATGTTCTGTCAGCTTCCATAAGATGTCTTCTTTCAAAGACGGGCTATGCGTGTTTACGAAATCTCCACGAAGGAGAAAGATGTGCCAAAAATTCAGAGCCAGTCCGAGAGTAGTCTGAATCGAGTTTCACATCCCGGATCGAGATGTGAGCCACGAAGTGCACTAAAGGGCAAGAGTTCTCTGCACGGCGCGACCACCACCTTCTCGTTCGCAAGGAACATACACCACCCTGACATCGTGTCAACATGCTGCAAGGTCTTTCTTCTGCGCGGGGCGACAAGCTTCGCCTGCGGCAAAAGCTATCACACTCCTGATCCGTTCAAAATAGACGAAGGTCTACCCAGCATGCCTCGGGAGTATCACGCCAGTCACAATCGCCGGTGAAGTACCACGTGAAGCCTCACCGTAAGATGACAATGGCCGTATACACCAAATGAGACTGCTCGAGATAGCCGACCATATTGACTATTGACCAGGAGTGATCGTGATAGATTAGCCAGCTATGCCTGCTGCTGTAATGCGCTCAGAGCGCCCTTTTCAGGGGCACATCCGCGAGATGAAGGCGATGGATAGCAACCCAGAGTATTACCCAATCCCCACGACGCATTCCAAAGCCGTAGTCTCCTAAACCTCGCCTGGATAACAGGGTCTTAGGAATAGAGAAGAGAAGGCTGATTTTCTGGTACGTCGTTCAGTCGATTACGACCGGGCCCTGCTAGGGCCAATCGAGGGAGATTATAACGCTCAGACCTTAGCCCGCTCACGAGATCGGATGTAGACATCCTGTGTGCGTGGTGAGCGTCGTGACCTTGGAGCTGGTTAGAGAAGAGAGAAGAAGAAAAGTCCGATTGGCGTATCTTTTGACTCGAAACTTTCACACGACACCGCTTTTCTCGTAATATTTAGTTCTCCTCGGATATTAATATAATTATTTAGTTTTTATTCATTTATTAATTTTCTAAGCCTATAATTTAATTTTGAATGTTACCATGTACATACTCATACTTACTATATCGCTCAGGAAGAGCAACTCATCGAATGAAGATCATCCATATCCATATCGTAGTAATCGTGGTCAACTGTGACTCTGCTCTTATAAAATGGTGAGCATTCCCAAATAACTCACCTAAACATAAACGTACTGTTTTTCTTTAACATTTACTCATGTCGTTCGACAGATTCTTAACTCTGGTCGGGATCGTCGCAGTAACTTCCGCCGTTGCTGTCCTGTACATTAAATATCAGGCAGCTCCTGCCACGAAGAACGGCACCCCTCTTCCTCCTGGACCGCCTCCATGCTGGTTATGGGAGAACGTCTTTCCTACTTCCAAGTAAGTGCCTGTGAAAACGTCTTCCCTTCGGTCGACTTATACACGTGGTTGCATAGTATTGCCCGCAATCTCGCGGGTTTTGTGGTAGAGCATGGTCCTGTCATGTCGCTACGACAAGGCAGCCATGTGTTTATAATCATTGGGCGTCTAGACGTGCGTCCTTTTTCTGCGTTCCGTAGTAACAAGTCATACTGCTAATCCAACCCCACGCTTGTGTCACCTAGGCGGCTACTGAAATAATGGTGAAAGAAGGAGGAGCACTCACTGATCGGCCTCGTTCAGTTGCTTTCGGAGAAATCCTGTCAAACGACATGCGCCTCCTGGTCATACGTAGTGGCGAGCGCTTCCGTCGTCTCAGGAAGGTTGTCCACACGCATCTGCAACCCAAGGCTGCAGAGGAGTACCAAGGCATGCAGAGGAACGCCGCGCGGGACGTCATACTTGACATTTTGAACGATCCTAGGCATCACGTTAGACACGCCCAGCGGTGAGCTTCCCCCCCTTTGCATAGATTCAGCTTTGGGGGACAGGCACTAATGTGGGTGGGGCATCTTTTAGATACGCCTTTTCTGTAATCCTGCGTCTGCTTTATGGCAAGTCGACTCCGACGTCTCATGATGATCCAGAAGTCATTCGTATCTGCGAAACCGTTATTAACCTGCAAGCCGTATTGCTCCCTGGTGCATACCTCGTTGACCGCATTCCCCTTTTGAGATATGTCCCCGGATACGGAAGAGTCCTCAAGAATACCACGAGTCCGAGTTAGCACTTTTCAGAGAGCAGTTGGACCGCGTGAGGGATGACATGGTGCGTGGCCGTACTGACTGGTGTGCAAAGTAGTCCATCGTTCGTTGAGGTGACTCTTCTGGCAGTCCAGAAGCGCGGCGGGCCCTTCATTCTGCAGGACGCTCCTCGAACGGAACGGTGAACATCGTTTGTCTAATGATGAAATGGCTTACCTTGCTGGGGGTCTATTCGGTGCTGGGGCCGATACGGTATGCTCTACCTCCTTCGTCCACCCGGATAACTGTTTATGAATGTCCTTGTTGTCTCAGACCGTGGCCAGCATAACCACTTTGATCATGACAGCAGCTTGTCATCCAGAAGCCCAAGCCCGCGTCCAAGAGATTGACACGGTTGTTGGGAAGGGCAGAGGTGAGCACATCCAGCCTCCCGATGTACGTTCCCGATGATCTGACACCACCCCTAGCGCCAACATTCGAGGACTGGAATCAACTTCCACAACTCCACGCTTTCATATCTGAGACACTTCGTTGGACACCCACTGCCCCCATCGGTAAGCACAGCTTCACCTGTCTTCGGGTCTCTCGCACACATTGACCTGCTATCTCCAGGTTTCCCGCACCGTGCAACCAAAGATATCATCTGGGTATGTTCGTTTTATTCGTTACGGGTTTGTTATTCAGGTTCTGACGATCACGCCACACAGAGGGGCCAATGTATTCCTGCCGGTGCCACGGTGCTCGGGTGTCACTGGTAGGTCACTTCACACTTCACATATCTCATTCCCTGCGCTCACATCAAATCATAACCAAACGCAGGGCGATCTCAAGAGACCCAGTTGCTTTCCCCGATCCCGAAACATTCGACCCTCAGCGGTGGCTAGATCCAAACGGCCAGCTGCGCACCGATATGCGTTTCTACACCTTTGGTTTTGGCCGGAGGTACGTCTTTGCCTATTCAACTCAACCTCCGCAATATATATATATATAAATGTCACTCCAAATTGAATAGGGCCTGCCCTGGGCTACATGTCGCTAACCGTTCGCTCTACATCAACCTCGCATTGCTCCTCTGGTCTTTCCGAATCATGGAGCGTCCCGACGCACGGATTGACGTGAATGCGTTCACGGATTCAGTCATTTCGCGTCCGGTTCCGTTTGAGGTGGACTTCGTACCGAGGATGGGGGAGGAGTGGTTGAGAGTGATGTTGAAGGAGGGTATGTGATTCCATCGGACAGGCGTTGTTACTGGTTCTCTGCATATTACTCCTTAGGCACTTGCATTGATGATGTGTATGTTCGTTTACAAGTTCAAATGAATTGTTCATGCCGAGCCTGGAGTTGATGCTTATTTCCAGTCAAGTCCATGTCCTCATCAAGAAATTCACTATGCAGTACCCCGGTGTACAGAGGGAGATGGCGGTTTAGCGCTGAGGGCTTGGCTCCCAAACAGTGACAGCTGATTCACAGGCGAGTCGCAAGGCCGACCAACATGGGCCATTGTTCTCTGATCGCGGATCCTCAGAGCGACCGAGGTCGTTAGTACTATTCGTCTCACTGGCAGTTGCTACTGTTGGTGGCTACATTTACTGCAAGAATATCTAGCTTGTTAGATCCTGGTCACATTGCACTGGATTTATGTTTTGTGGGGTCCAGTCGCACAAATACAATGCGGGTTTCGTGAAATTCAGGTTAGGCTGGAAGACCCATCTCTTTTCTTCTGTCATAAATCCCCCGTTTTATGCGAATCTTTTGCACGGTATTGAGGCGCTTGTTGGACTCGAGCTCTTTAATCAACTGGTCTATGTCACTCTCCGGCCAGTTGAGAACCTGCCTGAACGTCTCATCGTCCGTGATTCCGCCTTCTTCAAGTGGAGGAAGAACGGCCAATATCTGAGCGTCCGTGAACCCAAGGTTTCCCAGGAACCGAGCAAGCTCCCTTTTATCCGCTGGATGATCCTTGAATAATTTTGGTTCAGTGTATGAGGTTGGCTGAAATTGACGGACTCGCCATTCCTGCTGGACGAACTGGAGCCTTTTCGGCTTTAGCAGGACGTCCCCGCTTTGAACTTGTCGGTGGGCTGGGGCGGATGGCACCCCGTTGCTGAAACAAACAATGTGAATAATCCTCTCTCGTTTCTGTATCTGTACTTACAGATGTGCACTTACTCCCCCGACTCGAAGCCGCACAAGTCGGCATGCGTGTAGGCAGACGATCCAGCTTCACGACGCAGAATTAGCGCCATACATCATATGGAAAGCTATTAGTCGCACCTGTGTTAGTTTACGCAAAACATCGCCGTCTTTTATGTACTCGTGGTCCGAGTCCAGATTGTCTTTCCCAGAGTTGGCATACTCATTGTATACAACTCGTTTGATGGTTGCCTCGGTGACACTGAATATCTTCGCAAGGTCTCTTGACTGGCGCTGTTGTCTAAAATGCAGCTCGCGACATAACGCACGTTGCTTCCTGTCCAGTTTTCTGAGCGATGGATTGTATGCACGCTTTCGTCGCCTGGAAACTCAGATCTATATCAGTCACGAACATACAAGGTGTCAATGGCGAAAAATACCTGTGGATTGGCTTGGCCCCTTCTGTAACTGAGGTATAATCAGGGTCACTATCCATATTGACATCGTCATCGTCATTATGCGCGTTCGAAGGACCGCCACTTTCCGGTCCTGGAACAGCTGGAGCAGTGCCAGTCGTTACATGATACGGATGGCCTGTGAATTTGCTTGGGTAAGGTCATGCATGTCTATTGAGGGCGGGTGTGGATATTTACGTGGCAAGGTAGCTCTGCCTTTGGAGGCATCGAGTGACTTTGGCATCGGTGTAGAGGTGTATCTTTTGGCTAGTGGGGTGAAAGTGTGAGCTCGAGTGACACACGCGCCCAGCTATTTCCTTCTGTGACACCACGAGGTTGACTGTTAGGTCCGGATGGCGATGGTGCGGTAATTTGCTGCCCTCTCATAAGCCCGGAGTTTCGGATACCGTGATGCAGACACCAAATCTGATGGCCCTTATGACGAAGAGTGGGGACATGCAGGTTGTATACTAAAATCCACTACGCTTGAGGGTACGAGAGGCGGTACATACGAATGATCCACGCGCAGACGGATTTCTTCGAATCAAGTAGTTACATCGAGGTATCAATCAATGCCGCTGATCTTGTAATGAAGGCTCTATATTAGAATTGTTCGGACCACCTTTCAGATGATGAAGAATCATATAACTGGGGAACAGAGAAGCACTCACCGCAAAGAGGTTTTGGTGCGCTACAACGCCGGAATTCCTGTATGCTACTATGTAAGTTGCAAGAGAACAAGGTTCCTTATGCCTAACGCCTGCGAGCTACCGCCTCACGATATCTCCTTTGGGCGAAAAATTCAGCGAATGTGTTAGGATCACATCACATCACGATGTGTGTGAGCGCTGCACGGCTAAACCTTCGTCTGGGGAAGAAAGAGTGATACGGTTGACCGACAAGAAATATAGAAAAAGCACGTCTTGACTGTTTCGAGGTCTCCCGACGCGGCAGAAAATGGAGAGGACTCACGTTCGAGCGGAGCTGGTCGTGGTTGGGGCGGAGAATGTGAAACCCACAAAATCATGTGGCCGAGAAAGAAGCACGTCAAACGTCAAAGACGACAATTATGGCACTGTATTTCTGGGTGGACATTGCACTCAAACGCTATGTTGTTGTTCACCGTCGACGTCCTCACTGAAAAGATGGGCAGTTGGCGCGCACGGTCCATCCCAAAAAGCGCGGCTTAAGGTTTAGTTCGCACGTGTAGTTTCCCTCGCTTGTACTTCTACCACTGCTGCTTATTTGTTGTGCATCCGGACCCAAATCATCTTCTCTGTCACTGGATTTTCATAGAAATACAAGGACGTAGTGTTGGACTGCCGAATCCAAAAGATCCAGCTAAAGAAGGGGCCGAGGGCGGGCAAGCATAAGTTCTGAGCGGCGACGGATCGGAAAACAAGCATTTCGAGCGGAGTGAGTTACACCTCTCTTCAGTACCACTAACCTCCTGTCCGGAAGTTTTGTTGCTCTTTCTTGTCTGCGCTATCATGTTCCTCCAGCATACTCACCCGTCGTTCGATATGTCTCTAGTCTCGCCGCGCCTATCTGCTTACCCAAATAGAAGATCATCTGTGGGCAGCCCCGGTCAATACTCTTGTAGCCAACCGCAATGGCAAATGATCAGGCTAAGAATGCTGGCCCAGTTGCCCAAGAGCATACATATCCTCCTACGATGTCGCCGTACCCCCAACCTTTCGGCGCCGCCTACCCTCCTGGGTATCCAATTTATTATGCATCCCCAGATACCAATCACGGAGACAGCACCAGCAGCGTGCCATCAGGACCACCGTATATGATTCCCTTTTCGGCAGCGCCTGGAATGATGTATCCCTACCCTCCCCCTCCTCCAGGACAAGGTGCGCAACAATTTTTCCAGCTACGAGCGCGTCTTACGTCAGAAATTCAGGCTTTCCGCAGTATCCACAGCCTACGCCTGCTGCCACAAATGGCCAACGTCCTAAGCGTAAGCAAGTCAAGATGGCGGTAAGTCACCCACTTTACTTGTGTATTTTTTTTTGATGATTTTGCGTCGCATTTATTTCATTGTAGTGCACGAATTGCGCCAATGCATGCAAGCGGTGCGACGAAGCACGTCCCTGTGAACGGTGTGTCAAGTACGGTATTCAAGACACATGTGTCGACGGCGTCCGTAAAGAACGACAGAAAGGAATAAAACGCGGGCCCTACAAACGCAAGAATAAGTCCACCAATGCAGAGGCACCTTTTACTGGTAGGAAAGACTTTTTCCAGAAACCTCCTGAGAAGCGCTCATACGTATCCCGTGCAGGCTTTCAAGCCACAAATGGCGAGTCCGAGTGGCAGGCGAACGGAATTCCGCAGAATTCGACAGCTGGTCAGCCTCCTCCACCGCCGCCGCCACCACCACCACCACCGATCCAGGCTATGCCTCACTATCCGCCGCCGCCTGAAGGTTATTATCCTTATTTCTATCCACCTCCACCCGGCTTCATACCGCCGGGGCACGAGGGTCAGGCTCCTCCAGACGGGACGCCCAACGGCGCTAATCAGCCGCCTCCAATGGTTCCATACTACGCCATTCCTCCGCCGGGTTACTTCCCCCACTATGCTCCTCCGGGCGCGTTCCCGCCGCCTCCAAACGGGGCCACGATGTCAACTATCGATCCTGCAGAGGCATCGAGAAACGCCAGCCAGTCTGCAGATACTGAGGCTGCACCTCCAACTGGGAAGAAGAGATCCAGGGCTGGCAAGCACGGCGAACCAAAGTCAAAGAAAACAAGAGTGGCTTTGACTACTAACCAAAGCTCCGCCACTGGCGGAACGGCGAGAGGGGGTGATCAGGTCTCCGAGCCTGGGGGAAACAGTCCCGTCGAGCTTGACGAGCAATAATTGGCCATCCATCTATGCCAACGACACTCGCTCGTCAGCCCCATCAGTTACGCGTTTTCATGTTCCTATCACCGTGCCACACATGTTTTCTCTGACCCTTTTGTTTGCCTTTTCCCGCTTCGCTTCTCCTTGCTCGCCTTGAATTGATCCTTTTTTTTGCCTCCTACGATACTCTGAAATTTCAGACACTCCGACTTTGCTTTAACCATCAATGGGGTCTCGGGTGAAGGTATAGAAGTAGATGGGTGATGAGGTGTTATGGGATCCCATTCGTGGTCAAACAATGGCTGAGCTAGGATGCAAAAAATTCTTTCAAGGAGAATCGAGCCATGGTTATGCGCAAATTTTCGTCTTGTACTTCCTTGGACCCCTGCCTCTCTTTCATTCTTCTCATTTGTGGATTTTATCTCTATGGTGATCGATCTTATGCACTGTCTTGACTATATGCTTTCCGCTCTTCTATCCCCGCTCCCTATTTTGTGTGTCGACAACGGAGGTGGAGGTGTAACCTACATGTAGTATGTATAGGGTGATGTACAAATCAATCCAAAAGTTGTTCATATTTTTCTGCAATGAATGGAGGCCAGGAGTGTCTGCAAGGTGCTCAGGTATCGACGTACATGCTATGATGTTGCTTTGGTCCGTGGTCTGAGATTGATGATAGGGCTATTTCCCACACAGCTCGTCCTTTCCAGGTTTCTTTCATAAAGGGAGTTCTACCCCGTGAGGAAAAGCACATTAACCCCTGCCTTCAAGCAGCAGGCGATGAGGCTTGTGTTTACAGAAACAGATGAGGGTCTTTTGAAGGCATCAAGGAAACTTAGGAAAGCAGCCGACTTCCATATGCATGTTGCTTTGAGCAAATTATGTTGTGCTCGAAAATACCAAATCGAGGAGCGTTTGTTTATTTCACAAGCTCTTGCCAAATAACTCGCTTAAATTTTGAATGACCTGGAAAGCATATTTGCCTTCGTCGCTTGTTCACCCACCTGCACACGCCCAGTTTCTACGAACAAATCATTGAACATGTCGGCATTTCGTGCTCTTTGCCAGCTAACTTCCGTGTCTTCCCGCGCTGTTGCGCGCCCCGCACTGCGTAGTGCTCTTTTACGCCTCTCTGTCCAGGTTGCACCACGCGCTGCCTTGTCGGCGACAAGAGCTTTCTCCGTGACTTCTGCTCACTTTTCTGAGGGGTCATGTACGTGCAAGTGATTCTGTCAAGCGTAATCGAACTGACCATCTTCGTGTCGACAGCTGACGTCTTGTTCTCTCAAAAGCTTGCTGAAGAGCTCAAGTATGAGAAGGAGGGTGCTGTTGCGGAGACCGAGCCAGAGTTTTTGAAGACTTTTAAGGAGCAGGGCCTGTGGACGGTTAGCATTTTGCGATAGATAAACACGGTTCCCGTTGCTCAGTGCGGAATATCGTTTACAGGTCCAGGACGTTGAGGGCAATGACGAAGTCACGCTGGCGCGGAAATTTGGCAACGAGAGGTAGGTCTATCCCACGTGTCGTTGACGTTACCTGTGATTTAGGAATGAATGATATTACTAGCATCCGTGTGATGTTCTCCATCGCCGACATCCAAAATGTCGAGGAGCCTGAGTACGAGCAAGAGGACGCAGAGGCCGAAGAGTCGGACGCTGTTCAGTCTTACCCGATCCGAGTCTCGTTCTCCGTCACGAAGGTTTGTTGGCTCGTCACGTTTCATCCTGCGTTTGCCTGACGAACTGTCTCCCGTGTAACTTTATGCAGAACAATGCCAAAGGGTCGATCAACGTTGACACCATGTGTCAAGAGGGCGCGTTTATCGTCGACAATATCTCCTTTTACCCTGATGCACAGCTCGGTACTGAGCTGACAGCTGAGGCGGACTGGAAACGCCGTGGACTATACATCGGACCCCAGTTTGACACGCTCGATGTGTCCGTTCAGGAAGAGTTCGAGAAGTTCTTACAGGAGCGTGGCATCAACGAGAATCTCGCCACATTCATTCCCGAATACTCGGAGTACAAGGAGCAGAAGGTTTGTGGATCGTTACTATCTCCCCTCTATGTTATAGCTAATGTCGATGTTTCATGTTTTCTTAGGAGTACATTAGGTGGTTGGACAACGTTAAGAATTTCGTTGACGCATAAACGTACCCATGTGCCTCGAGACCTTGATGACCACAAAAACCCATCTTCATAGCTTGCATCTACGTACTGCACTTAATCCTACACATACTGACATGACCTGCAACTCCTCTCAATTATTCTGGCACGCTTAATCTTATGCATTGCTTTACGACTGATCACGGCTCTTTATAAGGCATTGAGACCACTTGGATCATCATGACTGATTGATCAGGTTTGTAAAGTCATCGTCCATGGCATGTTCGCAATGATTAATGTTCGATATTGGATTCGAATATTACGAACAAGACTGGCTGGTTAAAACAAAAAACGACATTGATAATGAATCCATGGTCAATCCGATGACGTCCGGTCCAACGGTGTCGGACAATATGAATCATCTCGTATGATGGCGTGCCAGCCACGACTGTGCGAAAAGAAGTGGCGATGCAAGTGGAGGACAGAACTTCCAAGAACATTCTCGTTCTGGTCTCGTCTCATCGAGACACTCCGGGCGAGAACTTGAACTTGTGTGTCTTGTATCCGGGACGGCACCGACGTTCCACGTCCTTCTAGACTGGCCAAAGCACGGCTGCTGACGCGGCGCTCGGAGGAGATGTGACACCATATTCTTTGGCACCTTGACAATAGGCACAATACCTGCGCTGTGCCCCCAAGCCACCGTGCCTGCTGTACTCTGTTTCACTATATAAAGCACCTTGCTACGATCATGCAAGTCCCAACCAGGCTCAGCTCAAAGCACCAGCACCAGCATCGTCCTCTTCCTCCATAGGCACCACCTCCACACCCATGTCGTCGCCTATTGCTATCAGCTACTCTCCATCCACAACCCGGATGTACGAACCCTCGTCATCCCCGTCGTCACTCGGGCTCTATGTCCCCATCCACAGACGCAACCGTTCATCGGGCGTCCCCAGCTCGTACACCTACGCGGGCTCATCCAGGGCATCCTCACCCTCGCCCTCGCCGAGCTCGCGCTCCGCATCGTCCCCGCCCAGCGCTGCGCCCCACACCTCTCGTGAGTCCCGAATCTCCCTTGTTGTGGCCGTGGCGTGCAGTACGAGGTATGGACGCTGACGCCCCGAATCAGTGCCTATATATACACCCGCAGAGCTTATCCTACTCTCCGCATCCCCACTTGCAAAGCTCTCCCCCGAGCACATGGATGCTCTCCGGGCGGTAGTACCAGAGGTCGTGCAGAGCCGTAAACAGCGCAAGGCACAGGAGTGGCGTGCACGCCATCCTGGCGGGTCGCTGCCGGATTCGCACAGGCGGACGTCCTCGCATGCATCGCACACTTCAGAATCAGAGGAGGAGACGGGTGCTCGGAGAAGAATCTAAGTTATTATACCAAACATTTTAGACCACTACAACATATTAATCACCGCGACGGGATACCGTCGACAAGGGACTCTGTAGAATACGCAGAAACGCAAGTACGTGAAGTTACAAAGAATAAATCGGAGAAATGAAGGGACGCAGGGTATCAATACACGAAGTAACAATGTTTATTTGTATCTGTGACTGGTACAAAATAAATCCAAGAATGCAAAAAGTCCTAGATCTGCAGAATACTCGAAGCAATTACAAAAAGCTCAGACTAGACATGAATGTATCCCTTCAAAAAATCGAACAATCTCCACGCTTCGTGTCTCATCGCAACAATGATAGTCAATGCAACAATCAAGGTCGCCCATTTTGCACCGCTCCCACTCCCCCTACTAGTTAAGGCGAGGCCCTATGCATGGTCCTACATCAATAAGTTCTCGTCGGCGCTGGGGATCGATCAAGACCTACTTTGGTTTCGCCGTTGGAGGCGGGCGCAGGGCGAACACGCGGGGGTAACTTAACGCCGAGGACGGTCTTCAGCCAAGACTCCTTCTTGGCCTTGTTGGAGATAAGCAGTCCGTGACCACGCCAAGTTTTGCGAATAGAAGGGAGACTTACAGAGTAGGGTGGAAACCTGCTTCCGAGAATTTTGTCAATCCTGATGCGCCAGGTGAGTAATAGGGAGCAGATAGCAAAGATAGATAAGGCTGACCAGGAAGGGGAATCGAGTGACGACCTCATGTGGGTGAATAGATCAAAAGTGTACTTCCTTGTGTGGTAACCCGCTATGTTCTTTGAACATTGCATCGTCGCAGCAAGGAATGAAAGTACGCACCTCCGCTTGCCCCAATACCACCAAATGGAAGGCCGTCAGCTACGAAAGTGTACGTTAAGTCTTGACATAGGTCGACGGGAAAAAATCATGGCGCACTTGCGCAATGAACCAGTGTATCATTTGCAATCGCTGAGCCGCTCCGAGTGTTATCAAAGACTAAAAGATCATTGTCAGTGTAGTAGGTCACACTGACCGAAGTGACTGGCCTTTGTTCTTGAAATTTGCGTCTTGCGAAAAGACGTAGAGTGTAAGAGGATGATCTCTATGAACGGTTCTCCGTATGGTAATGCAAAATTAATTGCATAGGACGCACCTCTCATTGATGAATTCAATGGCCCTATCGAGATCCTTGACTGGAATGATTGGAAGAATAGGACCAAACAATTCCCTGGAAAGAGCTATCAGCCATTTTAAAGGCTTGCTCAAAGGAATTCACACACTCGCTCATCAGTGAGTCGTCACCCTTCACACTGTGGACAACTGTAGGTGCGATGAACAACTTGGACTCATCAGTCTGTCCACCAAATGCGATAGTTCCGGAAGTGTTGTCCAGCAGCCCTTTGATGCGGTTGAAGTGCGACTTGTTCACGATACGACCGAAATCCGGCGACGTAGCTGGGCCAGAGGGGTAGAACTCGTCGTGACTGTGGGATAGAGCTAGTTATCAGCGCAGGAACTGTCAGTGTGATACCAAGGACGAACGCTTCTTTGAGTTCTTGTATAATGGTGTCCTGTGCTTCTTCTTGGACGAGGATATAGTCCGGCGCCACACAGGTTTGTCCCGTGTTCACGCACTTGCCCCACATGATACGTCTCGCGGCGGTCTTGATATCGCAGTTGGGGTCGACGACGACAGGGGACTTTCCTCCGAGCTGAAATGACTGATGTAAGAACGCCTAATATCTGATTGCGAGTCAACGTACCTCAAGGCTGACTGGAGACAGAGTTTTGGCAGCTGCGGCGCAGACAACTTTGGCAACCCGTCCGCTTCCGGTATACAGAACTTTAATAATGTCAGTCTCAAGGATATATACGATAGTAAAAATGCATACTATGGTCCCAAGGGAGCTCCAGAAGCTATATGGAACCAAATTGGTCAACCACATCAACAAACCGAACGTAGCAGAAACACACTTTCGTTGTCTCGGGGACGGCGCCAAGTATGACGCGAACCACATCCGGGTCCAAGTATTTTGGAACAAGTTCAGCAATGAGACCGCTAGTTGCCGGTGACAGCTCAGACGGCTTCAGTACAAAGCAGTTGCCCGCAGCGATGGCTCCAATCTTGGCAAGAATCAATACAGTTAGTGCGATAGAAGATTCGGGAGCACGTGCCATAGGACCGAGTGCCAGCCAGACTGGATAGTTGAAGGGGCTGATGGAGAGGACAACGCCTTTGGGCTCCTTGCGGATCACAGGACGGAAGGCGGCAAAATTTATGTTAAAAGATGCTTTCTCCGTGCGGGCCCACTTCTCGACGCGCTCGTATGCAATTTTACAATCGCTGATAGTCGAGTCGAGTTCGAGGCTGTGGTAGACCATGACAGTTGAGGGTTGCAATCATCAGTGATCGTCACAGAAATGTGAAGAACCGCTTACAATGCTGTTTCCAGTGGAGGACGACCCAAATCTGCAGCAAATGACTCTTTGAAACGGTCATAGTTGTCCTGGATGAGATAGGCGAGTTGGAGAATCTGAGCCTTGCGAGCTTCAATGGACCTCAGTTTCCCGGCTCTGAAGTTTTTCTGCAAGGTTGTGTGAATCTGAGAAACAAGTGTGTGTTAGTGCCTGCTGAAAGAGTAGAAAAACGTACTTGAGGTATATCCTCGAGAGGAGTATACACCAGGTCGGTCGTGCCAGACATATTTATGGTGACTTCGGGCAACTGCCAAAATAAGAACCTTTGCGGGGTGCCTGCCTGTTCTGAACGATACTGATACCTCGTGAGTTTCTTGACCACAGCTCCTCGCGTTAACAAGAACGCAAATACATACGTCGAGTACACCACAGGCGTCAGTTTGAACCTCGTCGTCGACTGCGCGGCTCAGTGGTGGTGGAACGAATCCAAGTCTGGAATTTGTGACCTACTTAAATGATGATGCTGAGAATTGTGTTCGGGTACAATCTCTATGTATATTCTCCAACAAACAAGCTGAAACTTCAAGAACTTGTTGTTCGGTTTGTTACTGTACCAGCATTAGTTGGATCAACATCACATAGCTCGCGCCGCCTCACTTGATCGATCGTGTGGGCGCCGTGGCCTGCCATGAATCGTCTACTACTCGCACCGTTGCATGTCCAGCAATATCTTTATATCCCCACAGGACTGGGGACCGTTACGACGTTGTGAAATAAATATAGTTGTATATGCGCGCTTCATGCCCTCGTAACCTGCCGCCTTCTATCCAAGTTCCCCGTTAAGTACCCATCTGTGCTTGTTTCCCATTGGTTGCTCTCGACAAGAGTGTGACAAGGGGCTGTTCAAGTGTTTCACGGTCCACCCGTATGACTGCGCTATGCATATACTGCGGGCTGTCTGGGAGGAAGTGATCTCATACTTCCACGGTGCCAATATTATTGTTTCTCGACCCTGTAAGTAACACCCCATGCAATATCAGGGGAATATGTCCAGTGGTGAGTTGCTCCTCCGCCATAAGATATGTCGAGCTCACCCACGATACCATATCTTCACCAGTTTATCAGCGTCACCTTACTAGAAGACTCGAAGTTCTTCATTCGGGTACTGGTAACATCACCAACATGATCAGGTGGGACACTCAAGTTTCTGGCCCTTCACCATGTCCAACCTATACCTGCATACTCTATGGTAAGCGTGGCCCTGAGTACCACCACCCTGCGCTCGCGTTCATATTCACTTTTGCCAAGTTGCTGGTATCGAGATGGGCTGGGGGTCAGGATCGAATCAAGAGGTTGCGAAGGAATCTGCGGCTGCGAGAGCACTTGCGCGACTTCCTCAGCCTTCTCAAAAGCCACAAGTGGCTGCAAAGGTGACTCTTCTCGATGTCCCAAAGTCCCCTGATGCTATCTCAGCGTAGGTCAGGACGCTGCGGCCTGGACAAGCATCCGTGCTTGCGGGCGCTCGCGTGGGCAGGACTTCTAACGTCGATGATGCAACCAAGCCCAAAGAGCAGGCATCGTCGAGCTCTTCCCCCACACCTGAAGTAAGCACCATAGCAAGGACCAACCAGATTAGCATTTGCATTTGACAATACACAATGCCAGATCGGCCGTCAGTCCCGCTTGCAAACTGCATTTCCTTCCCCATCAACTGTCCTTGGTACTGGTCCAGTGATGGGCAGCTCAACCACACTCCCTCCACCAATCCACACATCAGAAAAATGAGAAGAGTCTGATATACCCTTATCTAGACTTACCAAATCACCCAAGTACATCCTGATGTACATACCATTGTGATATAATGACATATAGCTAGTGGCAGGATAGCTACAGTGACTCCATAGACCATTGCAATGTTTCACCTAAATGTGCTGTGCAAAGCATATGATATCACAAAAGGCTGTGAGAATCTCACTTAGCTCTGGTGAGGTCTACAAATTGGTCCCTAGGTCATGTGATTTGCTTTAGGGGCTGCAGAGATATGCCAAATATAAAACAGTGATATCATTGCAACAGTTTATGTACTCTCAGCTTGACAGGTGGAATATCAATGAAATGAAGGGATAGCTGCAGTTGTTTGGTGCTACAAACAAATTTACACATACTGTGTCTGAGTTTGAAAAAGCTCACACACCTCTTTCCTTTCAACCACAATCATCATGTGATCCCTCTCTGCTACCCAAAAGAATACCATCATTACCATGCTTGACTCTGGTCATTCTATTCATTCTATTACCACATCCACTGGTTTTCATGCCTCTATCATCTCTAGGCTTCATGTCAAAGAGTGCTCAGAGCTGCAGAAGTCCACTGGAGGTTGTCCATCCAAGCTTTCCCCTGCTAATGTCTGTCATGCCATCCACCTCATCTCTACTCGCAAGGCAGAGAATGCTGTCCAGATCACAAAAACCCTACCAATATCATTAATCAACCCCTCCACCCTAATACTGTCCGCCAGGCCTTAAAAGACTGGTTTAAAGGCTGTAGTTAAGCGAAAATGCACCCTTCTCTCTGCCAGACATCACAAGGCCTGGTTGGACTATGCCTATGCTTACAAGGACTGGACTGTGGAGGATTGGAAGAAGGTAGTATGGTCTGATGATCTAAATCCTCCTGACATCATCTTTTAGCAGGACAATGACACCAAGCACACATGCAAGAAGGTCAAGGAGTGGCTAGAGGAGCAAGATTTTAGGACCATAGTATGGCCTGCACAGTCTCCAGACCTTAACCCCATAGAACATGCCTGGGGTTGCCTCAAAAGAAAGCTTGCAGAGTATGAACACCCTCCTAAAGGAATAGAGGAATTGTGGG